>ML796140.1:410495-424850 GCA_009831015.1 Picea engelmannii | reverse complement strand
ATTGGGAATGTGAATGAATCATTAATGCACAGAGTACTAGCATATCGATCGTCGCCCGTGCTGGGAAGTGTTACGAAATGATCCTTCCTTCATCCAAAATCTCTTGGTCTGGAAGAGCTTCCCTTGTCAATTCTTCAACTGTCAAATCCAAAAGACTTTCCATAGCCAGTGAATCAGCTTCCTGCAATGCAAATGCAAATATTCTAATTTCCATTATTAATATGGGGAAGAATTTACAATATGGAGAAGAATTTATAAGGGAGTAGGTTAATTTGGGAGCTAATAAAAAAAGGGCTTAAATCTGGTCATATTTTCAGGGGTAGTTTGAGTTTTGTATAAATCAAAATTTCATGCATTTCAGAATCTTATCTTAGAGGTTTTGTTCCATTTTAAACCAACCCAATCTAGATGTTCAGAAAATCGATCAAAACTAGAAATTTAAAATGACACACCCAAAAAAAGAAAAAAATAACTTAAGAGAGAAGATTGCTCTAGAATTAACCTACTTCATTTACAAGTATATCAACAAACCAACTATTTAACCAACTATTTGTTTTTGAATGGTGAGTGATGAAATGGTTAAATTAAATCTGAGATAACATTGGGCACCTGTAATGGAAATACCAATGTTGCAATCCGGAAAATAAGAAGAATAAATCTATATCACAAACCAACATTTTAACTTTTGAATTGGATTTGAATGGTGAATTAAATCTGAGATAACATTTGGCGTATATTTACCTGCATTATATCCAATAACGTTATTATATCGACATTGCTGATGAAATTCAGATCCCAGGCCTTGACAACGTGGGAAGGTTGAGAAGAATTCCGCAGGTGATACTCGCTGTATTCAATGATCTTTTCCAGTGCTTGGCTAGATGCTGCAAGAGGCAACGCCTCAGAACGGAATTGGTTTTCCCCGAGAATTTCTATCATCTCTTTTATCACCTTCGATTCCATTGCGACCAGTTTATCCACTGAAAACATGTGCCCATCTCTGCTTGTCAATGTCACTCTGCGTTCGCCATTATTATTTTCCATTGGAATCGGACCGGCTGCACAGCTAAAATAAGGAAATTAAGGAAATCAATCACATAGAAAATAATATCCATTAACACAGCTGTAAACTTGTGGTTGGTGAACGTTGAAAGGTTTTGACTGGTAAAATTTCCAACTTAGTAAAAAACTTTAGTAGAGAATGGAGAATATGAAAGGGTTGGAATTAAGTTTACTAATCATTTGAATCGTGGCAATTAGATGATCACACAGTAATTTTTTAAACATATTAAGTAAATGTTAAAAATAAATAGGTTAAGTCCTAAAAAAATGCAAAATGCAAGAAAGTTATGAACATGAAAGTTCATTCATTGATTTGGATTGATTTGGAAGAACTTCCTAAAATATGTCAGCATCTTCAATTGATAACCATAAGATTAGAATTTATGGTTAAAAAATGATTAAATGTACCCATTTCCAATAGATGTGTGCCTTTAAACATAATTAAAAAGATTAGCAATTACAGATAATAACCCATAAATCATAAACTAAATTTATAAGCAAATCATGCAGCCAAAAGAAAACATTATCAACAGGCACGTCATCCATTAAAATCTGGCATATCAGTAGTAACAGGTTTGAAGTCTTTATTTCAACCATAATTTGCATATCACTCCAGCCAACCTTGCGGAGCCGAGAGACAACAGCCACTGTCAAGCACTTGGCTGCTGTTATAGAAGCAAGAATAAAAAAGAAGCAGAAAATTGCAGAAAACAGAAAAAATACCTGGAAACAAAGCACGAACAAAGTCTTATTCTCACGGCTACCTACTGCTGATCAGCCTGGAGCCGCTTCCTCTACTCCGTACCGTTCCTTCACTCTCGTTTTTAATTGTTACTAGCAAGAATCCGTTACGGTTGTCCAGGTTCATAATGAGGATGATTTGGTGGACTGTTTGTTTCCTCTAACCTAGATTTAATTCTCATATTCATATATATATATAGTTAGAAGAATAATTAACATATCAAATGTTATATATATTAATTAGGTTTGACAGGTGTAAATCTATTGGAAATGGTCAAACCAGATTTAATGGCTTTTAGTTATAGATGGACTTTTAATGTACACCATTTCATAATGGTAGTTGTGATTTTTGTCATTAACTTTTTTGTATAACAAAATATGTTCATTAATCATTAATAAAAATTAGAACAATTATAATTAGGTTTGATAGGTTTAAACCTATTGAAAATGGTAAGGCCGGATTTAATGGCTTTTAGTTATAGATGGATTTTTAATGGACACCATTTCATTTAGTAGCTGTGATTTCAGTCATTAACTTCCTTGCATTTGCTTAGTGCCTGATCGTTGTGTCCTTCCTCATTCCTTGCAATTCCTTGCATTTGCTTAGTGCCTGATCGTTGTGTCCATCCTTGTGAGGTAACGTTTCATAGCATGCCTGTGACGACGTTTCATATGCAGAGTGCAATCGCTTGCAAGCCAGAACCGTCACCCACCCTATCTTCCTGTGTTAATTGCAAAACCGAGAGAAAAAAATGTACAGAGAACAAAATTTATATTTGGTTGAAGATTTAAGGTTATATTGTGACAATGTGATCTCCTCGGAAATCTTTATAGTTGTAATGATGTATATTAATATCGTCTGACAATTTAATGTCTAAATCTTTTTGCAGAAAACTAAGGCATTCTTCATTGTAATGTTGTTTCTTCAAACATATTCCTTTCTGGCTCCTGGCTCCATGTATGTTCAATTTTGACAAGTTTGAATGCGATTGAGTATGTATGCATATTGTGGATCTCACTATTGAACTTTACAATGGAAAGGTCCAAAAATTTTACAGGGATAAGGATGAAAAAAGTGCATCGGTGGTAAAGTTCTATACATTAATGGTGGTATTAAGTCGAGCAGATATGAAAACCCTAGGATTAACAACTTTTTTAGGTCTTCTTTTTCAGGTATTATGAATCCGTTTAAATACAAAGTATATTGTATCCTTTTTTCACGATGCAACCTTTTATTGTCGTCCACAATTAGTAGGGCTAACAACTTTTTTAGGTCTTCTTTTTCAGGTATTATGAATCCGTTTAAATACAAAGTATATTGTATCCTTGTTCACCATGCAACCTTTTATTGTCGTCCACAATTAGTAAAAGCTTAGAAAAATGTAAACAACTTTAAAATATATGGTTAATGATAAGATCTTAGATTATGTTTCTTGGTGAGTGGGTTTCCAACATAGAGAAGGGAAGATAATGGATGGATCCTCACAGGGAGGAGATGCTCAATCCATTCATTTCCTATTTTACAAGTATTTGTGACAAATTGTTTTTATTAAGTTAATGAAGTATAAATCCAAGTTTCAGTAACAATTACAGTTCAATTCTAATTCAATTATGTTATGTCTGTATCAATAAATTATGTTTTCCAACAATTTATGCTATTCCTTATTTATTTCAATAAATTATGTTTTTCAATATAGATCTTTCAATACAGGTTTTCCAACCACCTTATTAATAGTGAAGGTGAAAGTGATGAAGACGAAGAGAGACCTTTCATTTCTATTAAATAATGAGAAAACGATAGAGATGATGAAGTAATACTAGAAGAAGTTGTATGTATGTTATGGAAGTGTAATCCCTTAAAAGAATTGATTGAATGGATTCCAGAAATGCACCATCATGTTGAATACAAAAGATTTGAGGAGTTATAGAAAGTGAAGATTATATGTAGAAGATTGAAGAGTTATGAAACTAAGTGGTGTGAGAATTTGAAGATGAAGAAAAGATGCAGTTCAACAAAGTCAAGATATAACATTTTGAGAAGATGGTCACTAAGTTACGATTTTAGATTGTAACTTCTAATTAACAAATGAAGAGAAGCTTAGACAAGTTATGGTAGATAAATAGATGAGTAGAAGAATATATTGATGTGTTTTGTAAAATGGATATTAGAGTTGGTCTTGTGAGAGATAGCAAAGAACAATTCACAAACTTTGTTTATGGGTTAAATTTCCATTAAGAAGAAGATGTCTATATGAAGAAGGTACATATTATAGCAAAGGTTAAGATGGTACATATTATAGAAAAGGTTTTCAATTAACATTGGAAGTTGAGAGCTTGTTTATGAAGAGAATGCATGGGAGCACAAAGAGATAGGGGAACACAAAAGAAATTCTTATAGTTGTTGTTAGAAAAATGATGAAAATTAGGGTGGGATATATGTGTCTGAAATCATGCAAGTTTAGAAGGTGTGTGAAGAAGAACAAACATATGGAATGAAATAAGATGAGTGTAGTGGCTAAGAAGATGATCTCCAATTTATTGCGGAAAATTAGGAAAGTCTAGGTGCAATGCATGTTTTTAATAACATGTTAATAAGTGTGAAGAAGAGGACTTGCAAACACAATGTTGCTAAGGCGAGTGATGTCATAGAAGAAGATGGTATTGGAAAAGAGAATGACGTGGCAAGAGACTCTCCATTGAAGAAGGCTCAAATGGAAAACTTTGGTTATCATAATGTGTTAGGTATCGATATGTTTGTAAGTGAATAAAGTAATAGTTTGCTTAAAGAAGTGGATAAGTAGATCAAGGAAAATATATAGCAAGCATGTCACTAAGGTAAGGAATATGTTGAGATGATGCTTAAATAAGTGGATAATTAGATCAAGGAAAATATATAGCAAGCATGTTACCAAGGTAACGAAGATGTTGAGATGATGATTTAGAGTAGAATAATAGTGTAGTAAAGAAGCAAAAATAGATCGAATATGAAGAAGATGGAGGAAAACATTATGTCCTCATGATGGAGGAGAATATGCGGGAAGAAGAGTTAATCTTAGAGATTAAAGAATATGAATAAGAGAAGCAAGTGGATATGTTGAATGGGTGGAGATTTAATAGAAGTGATGGTGAGGATAATATAAAAGATGCAGTTAAAGGGAAGTCGATGATGTTATGCTTGAGTAAAAAGCATTGGTGATGTTTATTGAAGAAAGGATATGCATTGAGTTAGAGTTGTTGTAGAGATTGGTGATAGGGCATGATCAAGAGGAAGGGGTGTCAATGAGAACAATTGGGATTACATTGCAATCAATTTAAATTTTTTTGATGAGGCTGGAAGAGAAGATGATATAGTTAAAGGAAATCATTTTGTAAAGACCGTTTTTTTTGGTTTAGATTAATACTTAGACATGTTATTTTTGTTAGAAAAGTAGGCGTGCTCGTTTAACCATAGAGAATATAGCAATATTGTCACCCAACCATAGGCTGGAGCCACCCCCGCGCACCTTAACCTTGACAGAGAATAATTCTGGAAGCAAACCCTAGGCCTAATAGCCAATCAATGTAGCGTACCTCTCTCCAAAGCTAGCACATAAGGAGAAAGTCCAAACCATAACCAAGAGAAAGTCCAAAACTTAAACCAAAAATACAAGTTGCAGTAGCTGCAGTTGGAGTAGTTGCAGCTGCAGCTACTCTCCAAACATGCACACTTACTAAATTTCTGCAATGCACATTAGATTTCTACAGTTACAATATGTGTGTGTCCAAATGAGCTCTGGCATCCTGTATTTATACCGCTCTTCCTTAGTTGTCTAGGAAGAATTCTCTTTCTGGAGGCTAAAAACTCAATATTAATTATTTTCTTTAGCCGACTTGTCTTCTAGGGTTATGTTCAATGCTTTAGGGTTTCTTCTTACTTCCTGGAATATTCTATTCTTGTTAGGGTTACACATGGAGGTTTAATACCTCCCATAGCTACC
Organism: Picea engelmannii; assembly: GCA_009831015.1. NCBI lineage: Eukaryota > Viridiplantae > Streptophyta > Pinopsida > Pinales > Pinaceae > Picea > Picea engelmannii. The sequence continues at coordinate 419,070 of ML796140.1, read as the reverse complement.
ATAATATCAACACTCCCTCCTAGCTGGGGAGGTATTTAAAGGTAATGGTCTTGAGTACAAACATACCATTCAATCGATAGCATAATCATAGCCACACAGGCTATCTCATGATCAAATCACGAGCACCATCATCATTATCAGTATCATCTGATAGCATCAACTGTATCATCTCTCAAATCCATACTCCATCTGAGTAATCAGACATGATGTTGGATACGTCACTCACTCCACAGAGTGATACAAGAACCATTCTTCTAATTTGGACATATGTCCTACAAGAATAACTATTCCAACATATGTTGGAAGCCACACCATGGGCTACAAGGACTATTCTTCTAATCCAGACATACGTCCTAGAAGAATAAATGTCCTGGACCATTTTCCGCCTGGAGAATGCCTGTCCACCAACACACTGACTATCCATCTATCTGATAATCATTGCCAACTCTATTGATAGTATTGATGGCAATCATAACAATGCCATTCAATAGAACACAACTGTGTCTATCCATAGTAGTACACAACTACTATCTAGTGGTACACAACCACACCAAGTAGCACACAACTACTTAATCAGTGACACATAGTCACAACCAGTGGAACACATCCACCATAGTAGCATACATTTGTTGTCCACAGACATACAGTCTCCACAAAAATGTTATCATCTGATATCAACCTACATAAAACAATATCATGATATAAACTGAGTCATCTGAACCATTCTTCCACTCACATCTGTGAGATCTGGAAGAGCATTTTCCCTCAGAAGGTAAAACATTAGCCATGGGATATTTGGACTATTATTCTCAAGCATAGAAGAATAATTGTCCCTGATTTCTTAGCTTGGACCATTCACCTAACTGGTCATTCCTCCGGCACTAATTATAGTGCAACCTCGAGAGAATGAGTCTTCCCTAGGGAATGCTTGTCCCTGATTGTTGAATCTGGACCATTCACCTAACTGGGCCATTCCTCTAGCACTAATCATATTGCAACTTGGATAGAATGAGTCTGCCCTAGGGAATGATTGTCTGACCATTTCCTAATGGAAATGACTTTCCTGCACCTACCTCCAAAACAAACTATTCTTCGAAACTGCTCACAACTTTGAACTTTGAAAGAATGACTGTGTGGCAGGTGGACCATTCTACTTGACCACTACTCAGAGTGACTTCCAAGAAGAATGAACATCCTAGACCATTCCCCCATAGTGGCCACAAGGGGAATCATTTTCTATGGTACATCATCAATCTATCAGACCATTTTCATTACAAAAATGACTGTCCAATCTGGACCATTTTCCGAATTGGAAAATGCCTCTCCATCAAAAATCTCAAACCACTTTCTAAACTGGAAAGGAACTTCTCATCTTGGACCATTTTTCAAACTGAAAAATGACTTTCCATAAATCAATAACATATCAGTGCTCTCTCCCAACCTAGGAGTAATCTCTTCCTTTTTTCAATAAGGAATTCATCTCCATGAGCCCCGACTTGTTTCTTGAGTATGCAAACTTTTCATCTTGGACAGAGGCTTTACCAAAATATATTCTATCTTCTCATCTGTGGAGATATATTGGAGAACCACTTCTCTTTTCTGGACTTCATCACAGAGAATATAATGCTTGATCTCAATGTACTTCAGTCTGTCATGGAACACTGGTTTTCTCTGAAGGCTTCATATAGCTCTAATCATTACAATATATCATGGTTGAATTCAACACTTATCTTTCTTGTTATCTCATGACATCATGGCAAGGCTCAAACTAAAACATATCCAAGTAGCACTTCAACTGTCATCATGAGAGTTTTCCATGGATTAGCAATCCATCATCCCAGACTTCTGAGTAACTATTCAGATACACTATCTCTGTCATAAAAAAATTTCACCATGCTTTTGTTGTATATGAGATACTCTGCATCAAGTTGTTTGAATCCATACAAGTTCTTCTTATATCTGCATACATGGGTCTCTTTCTGGTATAATCTTTTTTCTCACTTGCTTTATTGGGAAGAACAATATTTTACATGTAAATTCCAATCCATGGATACTACAAGAGGTATATCTGGTTTTCTGGAACAAGATGTTGTCATAGTCTTCTCCCTCCTTCTGGAACAAACTTTGAATCTTGCAATGCTTCCATTTATAAGTATTTTTCACATTTTCTTACATACATTGTTCTTTATCATAACTTCCATTTATTATGCTTGATTTCTTCTTAGTGGGTTCAAAACAAATTGGTAGTCTTTTGATTCTCAGTATAATAACTAGTTGTTCTTGCTTTTATTTCTTTCTTGGAATCTTCATGTTCTTCCTCATGTCTCTCTTTAGCTCTTGGATCCATGGGTTCTTCTATATGCCCTAAAGATTCCAACTTCTTCCTTTCATCATAGAATCATGGATGTAGATGGACAACCAAGTATACTTTAAGGCTTCTTTTCGAAGAAGACTTCTTCTAGAGTCAAACTGAACATGTGTTGTTTATCATGGCTGCTACTTTCAATTGGAACATGGACAGATACTTCATAATCCTCAATGGATCATAACATTTAGGATTAGCTCCCTCCTAATCCTTGCTTCATGTATGAATGCATGCTCTTCTTTTGGAATTATGTAATCATCTCTCTCTATCTAAGAGAGTCCATGCTTCCGTATGCATCCTTATTTCCTTTTGCAAAGTGTCACAAGTATTTTTCTAATTTCCTCTTGATTGCTGACTTCTTTATGTTTTGACTTCTTCTGGGTCTCTTTCAAGTTTGATTCTGATTTTGGCTTATCTGGCAGTTGTTACTTATATAATAGCTTCCACGGGAACTGTTACCAAGGCTTGTCAACGTACTTCATCTTTTCATGTGTATCGCTTGACTTGTATTCATCGTGATAGCAATCCTTATATTGTTATTTCTCCATAGGTATTGTTTCACTGGAACATCTTATCTTCTAAGAATAGATATGCAAGATATGTACATAAAATATGTAAACATGGTATGTACAAGAGATTTGAAGAATTTTGTTACCTTGACTTAGAAGAAGAAGTTCATTTTATCCTGCTTGGCCTTCTTTGAGGGTTCCCTTTCTTCGACAACTGATGCTTCATCTATTTCCTTCCTTAAGACAAACTTCCTCTTATTTATGAAATTCTTGAATTTTTCCTGTGAAGGCTTGATCATCGTATTTCTTTTGGGATTTCTGTTTTGTGTTAATATGTGATTCTTCTCATGCACAACAAGTCCAACTTTCTTCAAATGTGAGATACTCCTTTCTTGTGTTCATGCTTGTGGAAAATGCATCCCATGTCTTGGGAAGGTTGTTGAGTACTATATTTACTAGTTCCTTGAAATGATTTTTTCAATAGCTTGTAGTTGATCTCTTAACTGAGAGATTCTCACAAAGTAAGATGTTATGCTTTCATCATCATTCATTTTCATGTCATGAAGCTCATTCTTCAGACTCATTACTTGTCAAATGTTTCTGACTGAGAAGAGATTAGTTAGGGCATCATACATCTTCTTAGATGAGTCAAGATGAGAGATGTAGGGTATCAAGTGGTCTTTTACATATTCCACTATGATACTCATGGAATTGATGTCATTGTCCTTGAACTTCTCCATAACCGCAACGTTCTGAGGTTCCTTCTCTTTTCTTCTTCAAATTGTGGTTCCACGATTTTTCCTTTCACGATATCCAACACTTTATTCTTGGCAAGGATGAGGTCAATCCTTGTCTTCCATGCTCTAAAGTTAGAAACCCCTTCTAACTTGTTTTCTGACTTCATCGAGCAATTCATGACTGCTTTGACTTGGTCAACCTTTGACTTTGACCAAAAACTCAAACTTGACATCTTAGATTGCTAAGAGTACCGAGAGGTGTGCTAGGTTAGGGTGCACTAGGATATCTAGAAATTAAGTCAATCTCTTCACTTAAGGTGCCTTAACAAGAGGGTTAGGGTTTCGTTGCTGCAAGAAAAACTTGATTGCAATTGCAACTGTAACTGAGCAAAATCCTCCCACTCTATCTTCCAGTGGTTAGACTGTCCAAAGATAGTGTCGGCCCATAACCTATTATAAAAGTAGGTGTGCTCATTTAACCATAGACAATATAGCAATATTGTCACCCAACCATAGGCCGAAGCCACCCTCGAGCACATTAACCTTGACAGAGAATAATTCTGGAAGAAAACCCTAGGACTAATAGCCAATCAATGTAGCGTATCTCTCTCCAGAGCTAGCACACAAGGCATAAATTCCAAACCATAACCAAGAGAAATTCCAAGCCTAAAACTAAAAATACAAGTTGTAGTAGTTACAATTGCAGCTACTCTCCAGACGTGCACACTTACTAAATTTCTACAGTGCGCACTAGATTTTTGCATTTGGGAGATGTGTGTGTCCAAATAAGCTCTAGCATCTTGTATTTATATTGCTCTTCCTTAGATGTTTGGGCCGAATTCTCTTTATGGAGGCTAAAAACTCAATATTAATTATTTTCTTTAGCCGACTTGTCTTCTAGGGTTATGTTCAATGCTTTAGGTTTTCTTCTTGATTCCCAGAATATTCTATTCTTATCAGGGTTACACGTGGAGGTTTAATACCTCCCGCAACTACCATAATATCAACAATTTCACCTACTATATATATGTGCTCAGACATTGTCTTATTGGATAACATATGGTTTTTATACCTTTATGATGTATAATTATATAATACTTATGTGTGATATGAAATATGAAATTTATGATGATGATTAACATCTCATGTTCTAGTTGGGTTCCTATATTAGATAAGAATTTTACTTTTATAATTATGATCAATGTCTCATGTTAATTGTGTGAAAATAACCGCAATTTACTTTGATATTATTGATCTATCATGTATATAGTGGATATTGTTTACATGTTGGTCATGGGGAATTGATTACAATATGTAGGGAAAAAAAGAGTATGCATATCTATGATTCATGAATGATAATGTATTTGAGACATGAAATATGATGTATTAATTATTGAGTAAAGCATGTGATTAACATAAGTGATACTTGAATGAATGTTATGATAGATGCATAGAATTTAATGGTTAATATTCAATGAATATTGAAATATCTATGTGTATGTACATGCTATGAGCATAAGGGTTTTGATACATATCAAGGTGAGCAAATAACAAATATGAGTACCTCATGGTAGCCTATACCCACGAGGGAATGTTTACAAGATATTCTAAATATGGGTTGGGGACATAAAACTACATCCACTAAACTTATAGTAGCTAATCTAGACTTATGTGTACTACTTGAGGATAAACAATCACACAAATAATGCAAGGCTACATGCCCTATAAACACTAAAAGTTTAATAGAGCCTTGGAGAAATATTACAACTTTTGATGCATGCTAGAATCACCCATGTGATTAATTAGTATACTATCTTATGAGGTATAAAAACTATTCTTAGTAGAGGGGCTTGTGCCATAGATAGAAGGTTCACTCATGCACCAAGGGAAAGAAAATTGGGATTGTGCGTAATTAGGGGTTGATTGATTATTCAAGAACTAGGAGAGGGAACATTGGGATGTAAATAAAAATGATCAAAGTGATGTTTTATAGATTATATACTTATTAATAAACACTTTTTCATAATCATATTTCATTATATATAATATCATCAACAAATAATGGGTTGATCACAATGGTCGTGCACTAACTAGGAATCCCAATAAATTATAATGTAATCGCGAAAATGTGATTTAGGCTGGTGAGCCAGTATGTCTCCGGCTAAAGAGTTTATATTGATCAATATGGACGGTGGTCGAGATATATAAATTGTATAATGAATTATTAGTAATTACACATCACTGACTATAATACAAGAGAGATGATAACAATGGGGAGATATGATTCCACAAGAGGGGGATAAAGGTAGATCCAAAGGGAAACCCTTGTCATTTTCCTGATTTAATGTGACATTATCATATAATCAGGTCCCTTTGACTTATTAGACACTTGAACATTGACTTCATGTAAGAGGGTTGGTGTGTGAGGTCATGTCATAGAGTTATTGAGAGAATGGATCGAGTAAAGAAAAACACAGGAGAAGCGTGAGAGTCAAACAATCATTCTGGGGAAGAGTAAGAATAAAAAAAACATGGGAAAAATAAGGAAATTCGAATGGGTATGGGAGAGAAATTTTACAAGTTGATTTTTCGGCAGCAAGAGGAGAGAGGGGTGATAGGAAAGAGCACCAACCATTATAGCCATGGAAAGATTACTTATTGGAATGTTTTGATGTATAAAATGAGGCTAGGTGCCTATAACAACTTGGTGGAGCTATGAGATAAAGATAAGAGTCGAGTTATGTGTCTATTGTTGTATTTTCTTGTGAGAAAATGGCTAATGACCTTGAGAAGGTTGTTGTGAGCACTCTAAAGTAACAAATGAGAATTATTGGAATCCCATGCTATCATATTTCATGGAAAAACATGTGCACTGGAGCCCTAGAAGGAAGTGGAAAGGCCTGAGGGACTACATGGAAGAGAAGGAAGTTCTCATTCCTTGGCTTGTGCAGGTTGAAGGGAAAGAGAACTAGTGGATTGGAATTGTTGTTATTGGAGTAGAAACCTAGGAATTGGACTCCTGAGTGTGTGGATGGTGGACACAATATTTAGAACTCCTTGTGAACTCATGGCCTCATCTTGGGGGTGGATTATTGTTGAGATAAAATGAATAATGATCCTATGGCTGGGAGGAATGTCCCTCTTACACAACCACTTGGTTATTTTATAAACATATAATTTTTCTGCTATGTTCATTATCTTAGTTTTGTTTTGTATATATGTTTAATTTGAATGTTATTGAGTATGTGTAAGTAACATGCATTCGTGGTTTTGTATATGTTGTCGATGTGTGTTCAATTATGGGCCTACTTCCCCTTGGTTTATTTTATATGTGTGGGGAATTTTGTATTAATCTATTTTTAGTAGGAAGGTATTTTACAGTTGGTATTGTTATCGCACATTTTGTAGCTTGGGAAAATCCCAACCCAAGCGCAATATGTGAAACACAACTAGGGAAACCTATCACTATCGCCTAGATATATATTCCCCTCATTTTAGTGAAGGATAAGTCGAACACAAGGGAGGCTTCCCGGGTGACCCTAGGGGGATTACAAGGGGAGAAATAAGGAGCTAGAAAAACATTCCTATAGGACAAGGTCTAAGATGAGCTTGAGTCTTTAGAAGAGATTCTTTGGAGTTGGTAAATGGTTGCCAATGTTGTGTACCTGCAAAACAATGTTAGACAAACCAAAACAAGACCAAAAATTATGATATAACCCTCAAGACAAGTGGGAAATCAACAAGAAACCTTGTTGTCCCAAAATTGCAGTAGTAAGGAAATATATATCAGAAATGAGGAATTTATAACAGTTGCAAATCAAACCATCAAAATCAAGTATATGATATTGGAAAATAAATCTTGCATCTAGTACACAATGTTCCAATGTTTAGACCAAGACTTTGATGACAAATGAGGGTTGTTAATGAGTGTTATCAACAAGTATTTGTGACAACCCAATGGTTGTAGAAAATATTTTCTACAACAACGATTTCTAGCCACCAAAATTGACAAGTAAACCACCCAATTAATAGCTTATTACCAATAGAACAATTATCATAGCTTACAAATAGTTTTTAGCGCTAAAAAAGTTGGAAAAGAGTATGAAAGAGTGAGTTTGTTGCAACCCTAATGGTTGTAACTTGATGTTTTTCACAACAAGATAATCACTTAGCCAATCAAGACACTCTTATAGTACAAGAGAGCTAATGGCATATAGAGTTTAAATCCAACCTTGAACAATTCAATCTCTTCAATTTCATGTTTAGCAATGCAATGATATTCAATCTCGAATGAAACTAGTGCCTTGTCTATTGGGTTAATGGAGTCTCTTTCTTGATCACAACCAAGTTAAACTAGGGTTTGATGATCTTCTAGGGTTTAAACCCTGTTACTCCCTAGAGAAAATAAACCCTAGCAAGTTTTTTCTACAAGAGTGTAAACTCTCTTACTTACCTAATCTAGGAGATAGCATGAAAAACCCTTACTTATCAAGATATTCCAACAATTTCCCAAGAAGAAAGCATCCAAGAGAAGTAGCTAGCCTTTATTCCACCAATAAACAAGTATTCCATCCATTTTGCACAAGAGAAAGGAGATAGAAAATTGACCAAGAGGGTCAAAATTTCATTCCAAGAGAGATTTATCAAGTGATGAGTTATCATTTGTGAGAAATGACTTGCCTTATATTTATATGAGGAAAAACAATCCCTAGTTTTTCCACTTTACAATTAAATCCATGAGTTTAGTTCTGAACCTTAAGTTACAATGCTAAATTGACAAATGTCTTGTTTTTTTCCCACATAGGCTTACAAATGACCAAAAAATAAAACAATGATGGGACTTTAGCCCATAAAATCTCTCTCCAAGGTGGCACGTGCGATGGAAAAGCCTCCAAAGGCTAGGATGTAAATCTAGAAGAGTGTCACGCCATCCCCCAATCAAGTAATACGGTGTTGGTGTTGAA
>ML796140.1:372670-400037 GCA_009831015.1 Picea engelmannii | reverse complement strand
TGGGAAGAAGAGTTAATCTTAGAGATTAGAGAATATGAATAAGAGAAGCAAGTGGATATGTCAAATCGGTGGAGAGTTAATAGAAGTGTTTGGTGAGGATAATATAAAAGATGTAGTTAAAGGGAAGATGATGTTATGCTTGAGTAAAGAGCATCGGTGATGTTTATTGAAGAAAGGATATGCATTGAGTTAGATTTGTTGTAGAGATTGGTGATAGGACTTGATCAAGAGGAAGGGGTGTCAATGAGAACAATTGGGATTACATTGCAATTAAATGAAATTTTTTTGATGAGGCTGGAAGAGAAGATGGTATATACTATAGCTAAAGGAAATCATTTTGTAAAGACCATTTTTTTTTTGTTTAGATTAGTACTTAGACATTTTATTTCAGCTACTATATATATGTGCTAAGACATGTGTCTTATTGGATAACATATGGGTTTTTATACTTTATTATATATAATTATATAATACTTACGTGTGATATGAAATATGAAATTTAGTTTTCTGATGATGATTTACATCTCACGTTCTAGTTGGGTTCCTATATTAGATAAGAATTTTACTTTTATAATTATGATCAATGTCTCGTGTTAATTTTGTAAAAATAACTACAATTTACTTTGATATTATTGATCTATCATGTATATCGTGGATATTGTTTACATGTTGGTAATGGGGAATTGATTATAATATGAGGGAAAAAAAATAAAAAAAAAAGAGTATGCATATCTATGATTCATAAATGATAATATATTTGAAACCTGAAATATGATGTATTAATTATTGAGTAAAGCATATGATTAACATAAGTGATATTTGAATGAATGTTATGATAGATGTATAGAATTTTATGGTTAATATTGAATGAATATTGACATATCTATGTGTATTTACATGCTATGATCATAAGAGTTTCGATATATATCAAGGTGAGAAAATAACGAATATGAGTACCTCATGGTAGCCTATACCCATGAGGGGAATGTTTACAAGATATTTTAAATATGGGTTGGGGACATAAAACTACATCCACCAAACTTACAGTAGCTAATCTAGACTTATGTGTATTACTTGAGGATAAACAATTACACAAATAATGCAAGGCTACATGCCTTATAAACACTAAAAGTTTAATAGAGCCTTGGAGAAATATTACAACTTTCAATGCATGTTAGAATCACCCATGTGATGAATTAGTATACTATCTTATGAGGCATAAAAACTAGTCTTAGTAGAGGGGCTTGTGCCATATAGAGAAGAGTCACTCACACACAAAGGGAAAGAAATCCAGGCATTTTTCGTGATTAGGGATTGATTGATTATTCAAGAACCAGGAGAGGGAACGTTGGGATGTGAATAAAATTGATCAAGTTGATGTTTTATAGATTATATACTTATTAATAAACACTTTTGCATAATCATATTTCATTATATATAATATCGTCAACAAATAATGGGTTAATCACAATGGTCATGCACTAACTAGGAATCCTTGTAAATTATAATGTGATTGTGAAAATGTGATTTAGGCTGGTGAGTCAGTATGTCTCCGACTAAAGAGTTTGTATTGATCAATATGGACAATGGCCAAGATATCTAAATTGTATAATGAATTATTAGTAAGTACACATCATTGACTACAATACGAGAGAAATGATAACAATGGGGGGATATGATTCCACACGAAAGGGGGATAAAGGTAGATCCAAAGGGAAACCCATGTCATTTACCTGATTTAATGTGACATTGCCATATAATCATGTCCCTTTGACTTATTAGACACTCGAACATTGACTTCATGTAAGAGGGTTGGTGTGTAAGTTCATGTCATAGAGTTATTGAGAGAATGGATCGAGTACAAAAAAACATGGGAGAAGTGTGAGAGTCAAACAATCCTTATAGGGAAGAGTGAGAATAAAAAAACATGGGAAAAAGAAGGAAATTCGAATGGGTATGGGAGAGAAATTTTACAAGTTCATTTTTAGGCAGCAAGAGGAGAGGGGGGTGATAGGAAAGAGCACCAACCATGATAGCCATGGAAATATTAATTATTGGAATGAGTTGATGTGGAAAATGAGGCTAGGTGCCTATAAAAACTTGGTGGAGCTATGATATAAATATAAGAGTCGGGTTATGTGTCTATTGTTGCATTTTCTTGTGAGAAAATGGCTAACGACCTTGAGAAGGTTGTTGTGAGCACTCTAAAGTAACAAATGAGAATTATCGGAATCCCATGCTATCATATTTCATGGAAAAACATGTGCACTGGAGCCCTAGAAGGAAGTGGAAAGGCCTGAGGGACTACATGGAAGAGAAGGAGGTTCTCATTCCTTAGGTTGTGCAGGTTGAAGGGAAAGAGAACTAGTGGATTGGAATTGTTGTTGTTGGAGTAGAAACCTAGGAATTGGACTCCTGAGTGTGTGGATGGTGGACACAAGATTTAGAACTCCTTGTGGACTCATAGCCTCATCTTGGGGGTGGCTTATTGTTGAAATAAAAAGAATAGAAATCCTAAGGATGGGAGGAATGTCCCTCGTACACAACCACTTGGTTATTTTATAAACATATAATTTTTCTACTATGTTCATTATCTTTGTTATGTTTTGTATATATGTTTAATTTGAATGTTATTGAGTATGTGTAAATAACATGCATTCATGGTTTTGTATATGTTGTTTATGTCTGTTCAATTATGGACCTACTACCCCTTGGTTTATTTTATATGTCTGGGGCATTTGGTATTAATCTGTTTTTAGTAGGAATATATTTTACAATTGGTATTGTTATCATACATTTTGTAGCTTGGGAAAATCTCAACCCAAGCACAATATGTGAAACACAACTGGGGACACCTATCATTATCATCTAGATATATATTCCCCTCATTTTAGTGAAGGATAAGTCGAACACGAGGGATGCTTCTCGGGTTACCCTAGGGGGATCACAAGGGGAGAATCAAGGAGCAATAAAAAAAATCCTATAGGTCAACATCTAAGATGATATTGAGTCTTTAGAAGAGATTCTTTGGAGTTGGTAAATGGTTGCCAAGTTTGTGTACCTGCAAAACAATGTTAGACAAACAAAAACAAGACCAAAAATGATGATATAACCCTCGAGCCAAGTGGGAAATCAACAAGAAACCTTGTTGTCCCAAAATTGCAGTAGTAAGGAAATATATATCATAAAGGAGGAATTTATAACAGCTGCAAATCAAACCATTAAAATCAAGTATATGATATTGGAAAATAAAGCTTGCATCTAGTACACAATGTTCCAATGTTTAGACCAAGACTTTGATGACAAATGAGGGTTGTTAATGAGTGTTATCAACAAGTATTTATCACAACCCAATGGTTGTAGAATTTTTTTTCTACAAGAACGAGTTATAGCCACCAAAATTGACAAGTAAACCACCCAATCAATAGCTTATTACCAATAGAACAATTATCATAGCTTACAAGTAATTTTTAGCGGTAGAAAAATTGGAAAAGAGTATGAAAGAGTGAGTTTGTTGCAACCCTAATGGTTGTAACTTGATGTTCATTACAACAACACAATCACTTAGCCAATAAAGACACTCTTATAGGACAAGCGAGCTAATGACATATAGAATTTAAATCCAACCTTGAACAATTCAATCTCTTCAATTTCATGTTTACCAATGCAACAATATTCAATCTTGAATGAAACTAGTGCCTTGTCTATTGGGTTAATGGAGTCTCTTGCTTGATCACAGCCAAGTTAAACTAGGGTTTTATGATCTTCTAGGGGTATAAACCCTATTACTCACTAGAGAAAATAAACCCTATAAAGGTTTTTCTACAAGGGTGTAAACCCTCTTATTCCTTGTAACAATCCTTAAGCCTTTTCAATGAAAATAACAAAAATTTACTTGATGTAGAGTATATGCCCTTATACTCTTCCCAACGTTTGATAATATGATCTTGAAATTAAGAATAAAACAAATAATTGCCCAAATTCCTTACCTAATCCAGGAGATAGCATGCAAAACCCTTACTTATCAAGATATTCCAAAAATTTGCCAAGAAGAAAGCATCCAAGACAAGTCGCTAGCCTTTATTCCACCAATAAAAAAGTCTTCCATCCATTTTTGCACAAGAGAAAGGAGATAGAAAATTGACTAAGAGGGTCAAAATTTCAGTCCAAGAGAGATTTATCAAGTGATGAGTTACCATTTGTGAGAAATGAATTTCCTTATATTTATGAGGAAAATAAATCCCTAGTTTGTCCACTTTACAATTAAATCCATGACTTTAGGTCTAAACCTTAAGTTACAATGCTAAATTGAAAAGACATCTTGATTTGTTTCCCACATAGGCTTACAAATGACCAAAAAATAAAAAAATGATGGGGCTTTAGCCCATAAAATCTCTCCCCAAGGTGGCACGTGCGATGGAAAAGCCTCCAAAGGCTATGATGTAAATCTAGAAGAGTGTCACGCCATCCCCCAGTCAAGAAATAGGGTGTTGGGTCTTAAAGCCCAAAACATCACCAAATATACCAAACATTCCAAACATTCCATAAAAAATGTGACATATGTAACACACCCAACCCCCTAGTTAGATTTTAATGGAATGGGGTATTAAAATTTCATTCCCTTAATCCATCTCAAAATTTCCTTTCAATAGCTTTCCAACGACTATAATTTTTCCCAAAATTGAGCTCTTGATTGAAAGTTACGGCTTCTTGAAGATTTGTGGCCCTTCATTGGTCAACAACCAACTCATTACCATGTGGCATCCACATGGTATCTTATTACTCTTTCCATCCAATGTGGTAGTGACACGTCAGATTTACAGCTCGATCCCTTGGCCCACCTTTCGTCATCATCGACCTTTCTTTTATTCCATGAACCACTCTCACTATCCCAAAACTTAGATAATGATGTACCAAAGAGTACCTCTTCCAAATCCTACAGCTCTCAGCTCTCGATCTTGACAGCTCAGAGCACATCAAAGATGTCCTTTGGCACAGGGGTGGATATTTCACCTTGTCCCTTCACCGATAAATATTTGTTGTTAGCCTCGACTCCCTTAGTTTTTGATGATTACTTCGTCGTCGTCAGCATTTCTTGGTCGAATGAGACCATGCCAACCTCCCACACTTCTGACGACATTATATATGGATTTAATGGTCAAGATCTCCTCGTAAAATCTTTGATGAGATCAATGATTACCCTCATCAGTCCTCTCTGAACCAACGTCAACAAACTAAGATATGACACCTGTCATCCTAGGGATACTTTGGATACCTTGCTAGCATGCCATGTCATTTATGACTTTGTCAATCTCACTCATCTTTGCACAAATCTCACACATGATCGATGATGGATATTCCTCTCACCCATCGTCAAATCAGAGGTTCTCTTCTTGTTTTTGATGCCCGTGTCATCGACGTTTGGGCCTCCTCCAGGTTCACCCATCTTCTACCTTTGATGACGATATGTCATACATCTATGGTCTATATTTTCTGAGGATGAACCCCTACAAATCTAACGCTCATAGTTTAAAGCAAGGGCCCAAAGGGTTCCTCGTCCTTTGGGACCCACCTTCATCCTGATGGCAAATCCCTTCATGAGACTTGTCACTGCTTGAACACATTGGTTTCCTTGTTGGAACCCTCACATTACCATGGCATCATCTCTTCTCACCTCTATAATCTTGTCACAGAAACATTAAATGCCAGATATCATCTCTCGTCAACAACAAATCAATGATTCTTGTCTCATCATCGATGTCTTCATTGTTTTCATCCTTATTCTTCGATACACAAGCTTGCCAATATTTGAACTCCGACGAATGGCCCATATATTCATGGATTTTCACCTACATGTATCCAATCCTCTTGACATGTAACGTCATCTCTGCATGACATGTGGCATCATCACCACTTGACACTTGGAATTCACACTTTCCATAGAAGCTCACCTACAGGTGCCAGATCGCTATGCCACATGGCACCTTTTGTGATCGACATGTGGCACCACTTGTGTCATGACATGTGGCACCATCCATGTCATCTTCTTGAATATTCAAATAAATATTAATGGTCCAGATCGTCTGTGATATCCCTCAAACCTTGGCATATCGACTGTCTAGGTTGCATCTCGAATCTTCTTTGTCGGAGTGTATATGGTCGATTCAAATCCAAATTTCGCTTCACAATGGACGACCCAGATCTCCTCTCGGAGCTCTTCATATCCTTACACATCAACAGTCATATATTCTTCTCAGAGCTCCCCGATCCCGACGGATCAACGATTGGGAATTCATCTCGGATATCTAACAATAAATATCTGGGGTGAGTTCATAAGTTCTCTTATCCCCCTTTTTTCATACCAACCTTGGCCTTGGGCCATTCCTCGAGAGACACTTTTCACCCCTAAGACACGCTAGTGAGACACATGTTATCCTATGGTCACACTAGCAGTCCTTGTCAACATGAAACGTCGGTTTGGCGTCATCCCCTCTCTTAGTCTCACTTTAACAAGACCGACAATTATCTATGGTGGAGAATATTCATGGGTTGTACCCTGATGGTTGGCCCAGATTTTCCCTCGGACTCCCCCTTTATATGTGCCTCCACTTTGGGCCTTCTAGGATACTCTAACCATGGGACTCCAATAATGTTCACCCTCACAATCTATCGTGAGAACCAATCGTCGTGTCGAATCTAATGATAGTGAGGACACCAGGTCTTATGTGTCCTTGGTCTTTGACCATGTCCACCATGATGGATCCAATAGTCCACGATCCAGTGTAGCCACCCTCCGATGAATCGATGATCCTCGTTGATTTAGGGTGCATACTTTATGGGCTTCATGACCAATTCCGATGGAGAGTTAGTATCTATATGTTTCGCCAAATCAATGGTTGAGATTAAATATTTCCCTTGATCAAATAAATGACCCAGATCTAACCACCACCCCAAAGAAATGGTTATGGTTTCCCTAGGTGATATTAGGGTTTCCCCCTCACTTAACAGTCCACTCCAGGACTTAGCCACTTTCACGAAGTCTTTCTCTAATTCCTTTACAATAAATACCGAGTCTCAGGGACCTCGCACTTGTCCCATGACACTCCATGGTTTTCCCAGGGTCTCTCTGTATCACCCCATTTTTTGAAATACTTATTAATTTCGAGTGTCCCAACCCCGTGAAGAACAAGTATATACACACACACGTGTGTGTGTGTGTGTGTGTGTGTCTATATATATATATATATATATATATATATATATATAGATAGATAGATAGATAGATAGATAGATAGATAGATATGAGAATGGTTACGACAATGCGTACAGTAAGCAGGGACATCTTTCTGCTCAGGTTAAAACAGATATTTAGGTTATGCAGATGCATAATGATTATATAACTTCATATCCTTCTCAAATTTACCAGTTACACAAGATTTTTCACAAACATACACTTGCAGTTATTTTAAAAAAGAGAGAGGATACATGCAATTAAGAATACTATATATATATATATATATATATATATATATATATATATATATATATATATATATATATATATATATATATATATATATATATATATATATATATATATATAGTCTATGCAATTACAAGACATCTCTAGAATACACCATTAAGCTCATAGGCCAAGTATTCATATCCAAAAGCGTCATGTTGATCATTCAACCATACACATAGTTAAATCAATACACATAAATAAACGAGTTACTTATCTACAGAATTTGAGATATGATGGATACTACTCAAGGGTGTATCGCTCTCCACCCAACCATAGGCAAAGCCACACTTGCACTACTGTAGCTATGCACCCCCAAGCCAGGGTACGATGCCACTGGAGGATTTATAGTATTCTACAAGGTTTTCCTGGGAGCTTCTATTGCCTCTGTATTTTATCTTTTCTCCCAACCAAATAGTTCTCTCTATCTCCAGTGCGTAGGCCTCTTTTCTCAATCGTTCCTCCCCTTTTGTCTATCCTCCTCCTCTTTGTGTGTATTCTTCCCCAAGATATCATAGGTCATGTCAAGAGATTCCTAATGGTATTTTTCGATCCTTCCTTAATTATCGAGGAGACTACCAAAATACCAGCTAAACTGATAATTAAGCTTCTTGGGAAAAGTACGGTTCAGGGTCTGTATTGTTTTTAATTTGACAGGCTACTACCTGGCAGGGTCATTTCAACCAGTATTTTCCTCCCTATTGCACCATTCCTCTCATGAAATCATAACTTGTGAAGGCCATCCCTTCAGTAGTAGTTCAACATTTCTCTATTGTATTAATAATCAATATGCACATTACAAAATAGATCAAAAGGTCCATTGTCTTCCAATGGTCACATAACAAAAATGTTCATATTTTGGTTATGATAATACTTCTATTTATAGACTAGGGGAAACAGGGGTTTTACAACCCCCCCTTAAAGGAACATTGCCCTCGGTGTTCTATCTACCGCAAAAACTCTATATATAGTAGTGACAAAAAAAGGGTATGCCTCTTTCATGTCATCCTCCATTTCCCATGTAGCTTCATCGAGACCAAAGTGTTTCCACTGCACCTTGACCTGTGAAATGGTTATGTTCCTGAGAGGGATATCTCTCTTGTTTAGGATACACTATGGTTATGGCAGGAACTCTCTCTCTGGCTCCACCTAGATGACATACCAGTTAATTATGTGAGCAGAATCATGTATATGTTTCTTTAACAAGGAAACATAGAAAACATTATTTGCTTTCACTGTGGGAGGTAAATCTAATCTATACGCTACAGGTTCCACTCTGTATAGAATTTAAAAATGTCCACAAAATTGGGGTGTCATCTTGGAATGTGTTCCCATTCTCAAGGAACTTCTTTGGGGTTTAATTCGAAGATACACATGATGTCCTAATTTGAACTCTTTGTGGCTCCTTTTGTTGTCTTCATATCTCTTCTTCATGTCTCGTGCCACCTTTAGATTTTTCTTTATTTGAGTTACTTTTTGTTCTAACTCCCTTAACATATCTAGACCAAGTGTAATATTGTCAACTTGGTTATCCCAACTGATTGAGATATTGCATTTGCTACCATAGAGAGATTCAAAAGGACTCATTTTCAAGGATTCCTGGTAGCCATTGTTGTAGGAAAATTCTACGAGGGGTAGATATTCTTCACATTTATTGAGTTGATGCATCACATGCATCCTTAACATATCCTCCAACACTTGTTTTACCCTCTCTATTTTCCCATCGGTTTGAGGGTGATAGATGTATTAAATAGAAATTTTGTTCCACAACCAGTATAAAGTGAGCAACCTTGCTCAAATTATCCACAACTACCATGATGGGATTATTCTGTTTGGCTATTTTAGGTAATCATGTGATGAAATCCATGGAGATGGTTTCCCATTTCCACTTTGGAATAGGTAGGGGATGAAAAAACTTGGTTGTGTGCTTGTGTTACACTTTAATCTGTTGGAATTCCAAACATTTAGGTAAGTATTTAGCTAAGTCCTTTTTCATTCCTGGCCAATAGAATAATTTCTTAGTGGTTGTGATCATTTTTGGGTAACCAGGATGACCATTATATGGTATTTTATGTAGTTCTCCCATTATTATCCTCTTCAATCCGTCACAATTCAGAATGTACAGCCGTCCTTTTTAAGTTAGCAGGTCATCATTCATTTGTTGATAATCAACATACTTCATCCATGTGGCTCTTGTTTGAGATATGTCTTTACAGTCTTGAAATATTCATCTACTTCTTGTGCACTTTTAACTCTTTCATTGATGTCTAATTCATAGGTGTTTACAACGGCTAAGTGAATCACTTTCATACTTCTACATAGCGAATCCACCACTCTATTTTCTTTCCCTTTAATGTGTTTGATTTCAAAATCAAACTCACTTATGAAAGTCATCCATCTGGCTTTTCTAGAATTTAGTTTGGGTTGGTCAAACAAATACCTCAGCCCACTATGGTTTGTCATAAGAACAAATTTTCTTCCTAGGAGATAATGCCTCCACATTTTTAAAGCATGCACTATGGAAGTTGATTCTAGGTCATGGGTCACATAATTGATTTCATGTTTATTCAATTTTCTAGATTCATAACATATTAGATGCATACATCGGTACACACAAGGAAATCCTTGTTTGGGTCTACAATTTTCAATGTTGGGGCATTGGTTAAGAGGTGTTTCAGTTGCTATAAATTTTCCTCACACTTTGTTGTCGAGGAAAATTTAACTCCTTTTCTCTATAGAGATGTGATTGGGTAACCAATCTTGGAAAACCCTTTTATGAATATCCTATAGTATCTTTCTAGGCCCATAAAGGATCTAATATCGGTTACATCTTTTGGTGTAGGAGAATCCATAATGGACTTGATCTTATCAGGTTCAACTGCCACCCCTTTCTTAGAGATAACATGCATAAGTAGTGGACTTGCTTTTGGAAGAAGTCACACTTGCTAATATTTTCATAGAGCTTGTGCTCTGTTAGTACTTGAAGTACTAAATTGAGATGTTCTTCATGCTCTTCCCTGCTCTTTGAATAAATTAGGAAATCATCGATGAAAACTAAAACAAATCTTTCCAAGAAATTGTTGAGTACATTATTCATCAAGCACATGAGGGTGGCTAGTGCATTGTTAAGCCCAAATGGAACCACCACAAATTTGTAGTTCTGATACCTTGTCCTAAAGGATGTTTTGTGGATGTCTTCATCCCTAATTTGGACTTCATGGTATCCAAATCTCAAATCAATCTTGGAGAATATTGTGGCACCCCTTTAACTGGTCAAATAAGTCATCAATTATCGGCAAGGGATACTTATTCTTAATTGGCATTTTGTTAAGTTGTTTATAGTCTATGCACAAACTGAGTGTTCCATCCTTCTTCTTCACAAAAAAAGTTGGTTCTCCCCAAGGAGACACACTAGGCCGAACATAAACCTTATCTAACATTTCCTTCAATTACAATTTTATCTCAAGTAGCTCTAGGGTACTCATTCTATAAGGTGCTCTTGACATTGGCACCTGTTACACATTATTTTCGTCACCTCTATGATTGTTAATGATGTAAACCTATCCTTGTCTTTAAAAGGATCAATGGCCTGAATCCCTGAAGAAGAATGAAGACACATTTTCCCAGAAAGATGAAAATTATCTTTTCCTTTGAAAAAACCTTATAAAATGGGATCATTTCACCTTGCTTAGTGTTAAAGGTGTGATAATATAGGATCACTGTAGGTTTCACCATAGTGGCATGCGACATCATCACAATTTTATCATTGTTAAGGGTGCGACGATTTTCGTACGAAGGAAAAAGAGGAATTTCTTGAAAGTTCTAGAAGAGAAGCTTTGAGGGTGAGGTGGCCTCTGATCAGTTTGGATATGAGTCGCATCCTTGATCTCATGGGATCATCCTAACCTCCTCACCCTATCCTTTTCATCTTACAAAAGGAGGGTAGTTCTCATGGGGAAAGTTATCTTGGAAAATTAGCTTGATTGGGTTGGAAAGTTCTTGAGTTTTGTAGCTTCAAGTTTTTGGAGCTTGTATGTTGGCTTTGAGCTTTTCTTTGTCAAGATAGATTGTTGATCTCATAATCTATGGAGTGGAAGTGTGTGGGAAGAAAGGAACAATTGGAAGGGACCTTACAACATCAAGGCATGGGTTGTATTCTCCACTTTCTATTCACTTAATACAATAATGCATTTCTTCCCTATATAAGTATCTTGTCTTCTATTGTATAATTCCTTGATCATATACATAGACTTCATTAGAATATGTATATCTTTGTTCTCTTTATTTGTTGGTTTTTGATTCTTAGATAGGCTTACTATTCTGCAAACTCAAGGAATTAATTACAAAGACAACACTAGCGAGGACAAACGTCATTTAAAAGGTATGTCACTTGTAACTCATTAAACTAGTTCATATGATAATGAAGTTTAGGGCGAAGTGTGCATTTTTTTCTATTTTGTTCTATTTTCTAGTGGGATCTAGGGAGATATGTTTGTGTCTGCACTTACCGATTAATCCGATAACAACACCTCTCCAGGTACCAATTCTATTGAGGAATCAATGTCTCTTCTTCGAGGTAAACCAGATACCTCTTCAAGAAACACATCTCAGTATTCTCTCACTATAGGATGGGATTCTATTCTTGGTTTATGGTCCTCAATTGATTTCAGTACTTGTATTTCATACAAGGGACATCATTTCCTGCAATACTTCTTCATTTGAAGGGATGGTATTTGTCTCACTGAGACAGTCTTTTGAATTCCTTGTAGGGCCCTTCTTTTCCCTTCCTCATCTTCACACTCTAATGTTTTGTTATAACAATCCAACCTGGCTTTATGGGAATCCAACCAATCCATACCAATCAACATGTCATAAAATCCTAAGAGAAGTATGTTCATGGTTGTTTAAGTAGACATCCCATTCATAATGAGTTGGAATGTTGTTATGACCTTTGCTACCTTTCTTTTCGTTCCATTGGCTAGCTGCACCATCCATGGTTTAGCATGTTTTACTTGTTGTAATTTACATTTCTCAATAGTTTGAGGAGAAGCATAACTCAAATTAGAATTAGGGTCAATAATAATAGAAACAAGATGGTTGGCTATCATACCTTTTATTTCCACCACTAACACTTGGTGGTTTTCTTGTCTATTATCCATGGTTGCATGATTGTTTGGTACAATCTTGGCCACATCATCAATTGGTAGCCTCTTGGACGTTGTATACTCTCCTACTGTCTGACTACCTATGAGGGTAGTCCCTTAGAAAATTTTCTTCTCCAAAACCCCAACATTTCAGTGGCTCTTTCTTTGTACTCTCAGTCCTTCTCGGGGATGATCCAAAGGTTTTATTTCCACTCTGAGATGGTAATTTCTATTGATTCACACTTTTAGTGGGAAGGCTCATCCTATAATTATTCCCATAATTATTAAACCTTGAGGGTTTAACCCCCTTCTTCTTGAATCCCATTTTACCTTTCTTCTTCCATTCCTTGGGATATTCTGTCTTTTGGTTGACTTGTTCATAACAATACCTAGCTTTCCTAATGGCATCCTCCAAGGTCTTAGGTTAATCAAACTCAATTTTGTTTCGAAAATATTGAGGCAGCCCACTAAGGAATCTTTTCATCCTCATATTTTCTTCCTTTATATAGGGAACATACCTTAGTAGCTCCTGAAAATTATCGATGTATTCATCTATGGTGAGCTATCCTAGTTTGAGTTAATATAACTCCTTAGTCCTTTCATCATAGTACCTTTGAGACAAGTACTTCTTCTTGAAGTATTTTTCAAATTTTCCCAAAGGAAACTCCTCACGGATTCCCTTTACATTTCTAAGGTCCTCCCACTATATAGAGGCCTTTCTATTCATGTTAAATATAGTTATTCGAGATTTCAAGTTTTCAGAGTAGTTATGAACTCTGAAATACTTCTTCAGGATAAGTATCCAATATTTTGCTTCTTCCCCCTTTTTGATTTCTCCATCAAAATTGGGTGGCTTTGCATTCTTAAATTCTTCAGGGTCGCTTCCCTTGGAGTGCTTCCTCTTCTATATTTTCCTATGAGAATGTGAACTAGTTTCTCTGTTGGACAATTCCTTGAAGATTTATTCCTCTTCACTAGAGGAATATTCAGATGAGTCTTGGGTTTTTGCATGCCTCTTGGTTCCATGTCGGGCCTTCTTGGGAGTGTTTCTTCTTTCATTACTTCTTTCATGACCATGCTTATGTATCTCAGGAAAACTTTGGGTTTTCTCAGGTTGGTGTTTGTCCACATTATTGGTTGTTGGTTGATACTGTAACTATCTCTATATATATGACTGACTTTGTAGTATAATTGCATTTAATGGAATCTCTTTCTCCTTCTCTTTCATTATCTTGTCATTATCAGCATTAAATCTCTGCATCTCTTCCATGAGACTTCTCACATTCTCAACTAGATTTCGAGGGGTTTTTGTCTCTCTCATTTAATCATATTATTCTTCTTTGTTATAATATCTCTCTCACCATTCATGGTGTGTCACCATCATTTCAGTTATAGCTTGTATGGAAGGTCACTAACTGATTAAGTGATGATGATCAACAATTTTCGTTAGTTGATTATCCACCATATTATAAACAACATAGAATAATTTTATAAAAGAAAATAGATTCATCATTAAACATACAATAACAATGTAGAATTTGTTTTTATTCATGCAAGAGAATCATACAATCTCATCCCTTTTTTCAGCAATAAGGTTTAAAATAAATCTTCACGGATAATAATGCAGGGACATTATCAGTCTTGAGATTTTGGGTGTTAATTGTTTGCACAATGAAATTCAACGAATTCATATGTTGGGTAAAATAGAGACTTGAGAATCGTCAAATCAAAAGGTTGATTCAATATCCATCGTTGGATCATGGAATTCATGGTCAAATCCTCGATGGTTAAGTTATAATAATGATCCTTGATCACGATCATATCAACGATCCTCATAGTTATATATTGTGGAAACATAACCATGGATCATATGTAAGGATCGACAGTTCATATTAAAAGCACCCACTCAAGTCACACGGGAGTTAATAGAAGGCTACTTCACACTGGTGGTTTCGAAATATCCACTAAGGGATACATGGTGGTCAATAAATCCACAACGACGCTCTTGAGGGTAGTTTTATTTCCACCTCCTGACCTCACGCTATGCTAAGAGAAAATATCTCTTGGAAAACATGGTAAAGCACTCAAAGAATTAATCGTTTGGTTATATGGTTGGGAATTATTAGTCCCTTATAAATAGGGTAGGGTCTCATACCATCCCCCTTTATAATTTCTAATAAAATTTATTTGACTCTTTCATGATCCCTAGCAGGCCAAGTGTAGTTGCCTCCTCTGATACCACTTTGTAACACACCCAACCCCCTAGTTATCATTTAAGGGAATGGGGTATTAGAATTTCCTTTTAGTAGCACCATCATCTTATTCTCATCAAGATATTTCCAATGACTATAATTTTTCCCAAAGCTAATCTCTGGATCCAAATTTATGGTTTCTCGAATTTGTTCGGGCATTCATTGGTCAACAACTAGCTCATTACCATGTGGCGTCCACATGCCTGCTTATTACTCATTCCATTTGACGTGGTAGTGACACATTAGATTTATGGAACAATCCCTTGGACCACCTTTTATCGTCGTTGACCTTTCTTTTATTCCATGAATCACTCTCACTATCCCAAAACTCTGATGACGATGTATCAAACATTACCTCACCCAAATCCTATGACTCTCATCTCTCGATCTTAACAACTCAAAGAACATCGACAATATCCTTTTGCACGGGGATTGACGCTCAAATCCCAACAATCCCCATGGATCATGAATGTGGCCCCTGAGATCGACGGTGGAGGTGTCACCTTGTCCCTTCGCCAATCAATGATTGTCATTAGCCCCGACTCTCTTAGTTGTCGGTGATTACTTTTTCATCGTTGACATTTCTTGGTAGAATGTGACCATTCCAACCTCCCACACTTCTGACGATATTGTATCTTGATTTAATGGTCCAAATATCCTTGTCAAATCTCTGATGAGATCAACAATTACCCTCATCAGTCCTCTTCAAACCTACGTCAACTAACTAAAATATGACACTTGTCATCCTAAGGATACTCTAGCTTCCTTGTTGGCATGCCCCATCATTTATGATGTCGTTGTTCCCTCTCCTCTCTGCAAAAATATCACGGATGATCGATGACARATATTCCGCTCACCCATCGGCAAATCGAAGGTTCTCATCGCATCGTTGATGCATGTGTCATCGACATTTGGGCGTCCTCTAGGTTCACCCATATTCTAGCTCCGACAATGATTCCTTATAGGTCTATGGTCTAGATTTTATGARGATGAAACCCGCCAGATCTAACAGTCACAGTTTAAAGTGAGGGCCCAAAGGGCCTCCTCGTCCATTGGGACCCACCTTCATCCCGATGCCCAATCCCTTGGTGACACTTGTCACTACTTGGGCACGTTGGTTGCCTTGTTGGCATCCTCACATCACCATCAAGTCATATCTTCTCCCCTCTATCATCTAATCATGAAAAAAATCAATGGCGAAGATCAACTCTCATCAACATTAGATCAACGATTCTCATCCGATCGTCATCATCCTTCTTGGCCAATACACAACCTTGCCAATATTTGAACTTTGACGAATGTCCTAGATATTCTTGGATTTTCACCTACAAGTTCCAAATCCTCTTGACATGTAACATCATCTCTACATGACACATGGAACCATCGCCACTTGACACGTGGAATTCACACTTCCCACAGAATCTCACCTACAAGTGCCAAATTTCTATGCCATGTGGCACCTTCTGTGTTTGACACATGGAACCACCTGCATCGTGACACATGGCACCATCCACATCATCTACTTGAATATTCAAATAAATATTAATGGTCCATATGGTCTGTGTTATCCCTCAGGCCTTGGTAGATCAACGGTCTAGGTTGCATCTCATAGCTTCCCCATCGTAGTGTCTCCGGTCAATTCCACTCTGAATTATACTTCACGATGGACGACCTAGAACTCCTCTCGGAGCTCCTCTTGTCCTGACGCATCAACAATTAGATCTTATTCATAGAGCTCCCCGATCCCAACAGATCAATGGTCAATAATTCATCTCAAAGATCTAATGATAAATATTTGGTTTGAGTTCATAAGGTCTCTTAGCCCCCTTTTTTCGTATGACCCTTAGCCTAGGGCCATTCCTAGGGATACACCTATCACCCCCAAGACATGTTGGAGAGACACTTGTTATCCTCTGGTCACGCTGGTGGTCGTTGTCTGCATGACACATCAGTATCACATCATCCCCTCTCTTAGTCCCTCTTAAACGAGACCCACAATGATCTACAGTGGAGGTTATTCATGAGATGCACCTCGATGGACGACCTAAATTATCCCTCAGACTCCCCCTTTTGTTGTGCCTCCACTTTGGGATTTTCGGGCTACTCTGACCATGGGACTCTGATAATGCTCACCCTTATGATCTACGGTGAGAACCAATCTTCATGTTGAATCCAACGGCTATGAGGAAATTGGTTCTTATGTGTCCTCGGTCTCAAACTATGTCCACCACGACGTATCCAACAGTCCAAAATCCACCATAACCACCTTCTGATAAATCAACGATCCTCGTTGATTTGGGATGCAAAATCTACGCACTTCATGACCAGCTCTGATGGAGGGTCAGGATCTATCCTCTCCTCCAGATCGACAATTGATATTAAATATTACCCTTGATCAATTAAAGGTCCCATATCTAACCATCCCCCCAAAGAAATGGTTATGGTTCCTCGAGGTGAGATTAGGATTTCCCCTTGGCTTAACAATCTGATCCAAGACTTAGCTACTTTCACGAAGTATTTCTCTGAGTCCTCTACAAGACTTATTGAGTCTCAGGAACCTTGCGCTTGTCCCAATGCACTCTATGGTTTTCCCAAAGTCTCTTTGTATCGCCCCATTTTCCGAAATACTTATTAATTTTGGGCGTCCCAAACCCATGAAGAACATGTATATATATATATATATATATATATATATATATATATGTAATGGTTACGACAGTGAGTAAAATAAGTAATGACATATTTCCCCTCGGGATAAAACAAGGATTTAGGTTATGCACATGCATGATGACTATATAAGTTCATATCCTTCTCATATTTACCAATTACGCAAAAAAATTCACAAACATACACTTGCGGTTATTTTACAAAAGAGAGAGGCTACCTGAAATTAGAAATACAATACTTTTCATGCATATATATATATATATACACACACACAATTACATGACATCTCTTGAATACAACATTAAGCTCACAAGTCGATTATTCATATAAAAAAGGATCATGAGGATCATTCAACCATACACACAGTTAAATAAATATACAAAAATAGACGAGTTACTTATCTACATAATTTAAGATATGTTGGCTAATATTGAAGGGTGTACCGCTCTCCACCCAACCGTAGGAAAATCTGCGCTTTCACTGCTACATCTAGCCACCCCCGAGCCATGGTAAGATTGCATGAGATCATTTCTGGCATTCTGCAAGGTTTTCCTGGGAACCTCTACTGCCTCTATATTTTCTCTTTCCTCCCAACTATAGATTTATATCTATCTCCAGCACATAGGCTTCTTTTCCCATTCGTGCCTCCCCTTCCATCTTTGCTCCTCCTCTTTTCGCGTAGTCTTCCCTAAGACCTCATGGGTCATTTCAGGAGCTTCCTGATGGTACTCTTCCCATCCTTCCTTAATTCTCTAGGAGACTGCCCAAATACCATCTTGAATGGTAATCGAGTTTCCTGGGAAAATGACAGTTTATGGCCTGCATTGTTTTTAATTTGACAAGGTACTTCTTGGAAGGGTCATTTCAACCAGTAATTTCCTCCCTCTTGCAACATTCCTCTCATGAAATCATAACCTGTGAAGGCCATCCCTTCACTATTAGTTCAACATTTCTCTATTTTATTAATAATCAATATGCACATTACAAAATAGATCGAAAGTTCCATTGTCTTTCAATGGTCACATAACAAAATTGTTCATAGTTTGGTTATGATCATACTTATATTTACAGACCGAGGGAAACAAGGGTGTTACAACGTTGTGCCTTCCAAGAGGGACGTTTGGGCATAGGAGGGTGACACCATCCTTCCTTCATGGTTCCAATCATTATTCAAGTGCTAAAGTCACCTTCTCAAGTGCAATTTTCATATTCCAAGGTCTTCAATTAGTGGGGTGCTACATCCATCCAATGGGCTTTCAAGCCCCTATGAAGGTCCAAGTTGCCTAGTCCCTTCATGAATAGATTTCATCAGGAAAGGTCCTGCAAAGACAAACAAGTATGTCCTCCAAGGATCCACAAGTCACATGTATCATACGAAGTAATCCACATTGAATAAAAGAACCACCCAAACATGTGCATTAAATCCCCCCTTTTAAAACTAAACAAATTCTCAAAGACCTTATAAAATTTGCCAAATTTAAGTATGGGAGGGTTGTCATGGTGCCCTATTGGGTAGGCCGATCCCCAAGTGAAGGAGTGTTTCCAAAGAAGAGCATATCTAAATCATGAAATTAGTATGAGGTGGATTGGGGTAGTACTTTTGGGCATGGGGTTCTTGACATATCAAGGACTCATATTGTATCATCTACGGGTGCCTTTGTGGAGGGTGTGTTGCATCCTTCGTTTGCAATGCAACATTTTTCAAGCCCTTTTATTTGTAATTAATTTATTATGGTCCGAACATTGAGTGATATTTGAAATGGAAAGTAAAGAGTGTCGCAATGCCACTTGAAGTTAGGAACACAGATTGTCATATGCACTGGAAATTAAAAGTCATTGCAAATGCATTCCCCCATCAAGAAGGACATCTATTAATTATTTGTTTTGTTTTTTTAAAAGGTCCTTCCTTTTTTATAGAGAAGATTTTCATTGCTTCACGACCTTAGGGAAAGCATCTAGAAGGATTATTTATGGCTTTCATCGTTTTCGAGCTACACACCTATGGGCCTTTAGCCCCTTCTTCCCATGAAATGAGGTACAACCCCTTCTTGGGGCCAATAAGCCTAGAAACACAAAAGATGAGGAAATGAAGGGGAAGAGGTGTCAAAAATGTCAATTTTGAGTGGGGATGTTATGATGACCCTTCAAGGAGACCCCTAGTAGCAACCTTTTCCCTGAAGGTGACCAACTTACTAGGAAACCATGTCAACCACCAAGGTGAAATAAGGAAAAAGGTATAATTTCCAAGCAATGATTATGTATTTTCTTAAAAACTGAATTGTGGTCATTGAACTGTTACCCTTGAAAATTTTGACTTTAAAACCTAGAGAAAAATGAAAAATGAAGATCCATTAACTATAACATTCTCTTATTTATGTTTTAAAACCCTATCTATCATACTTAAAATTGAATATTTCATTTAGCATGGATATATTATGCCACCTCATTTAGGAATATATGAGTTTATGGGAAATATTCTCGAAATATGTTATGATCTATGATTATGATGAGCATAACTAAAATTATTTAACACAACTTGAAGAAATGGTGCAGGAGAATCACTTTCACTCCAGCCTCAAAGTAATTCATAAGGAAAATTTTCTTATGCTCACTAATTACACAAACCATAGGAAGTGTATTCTTCTTTTAAATGACTAAGAGAAAACAAATTTGAATTCAAGTTCAATAGAGCAATGCAAGTGTATTCTTCTTTTGAATGACTACGAGAAAACAAATTTGAATTCAAGTTCAATAGAGCAATGCATTGAGAAATCACTACTCCTAGTTTCACCCAAGGTTACGATAAAGTATTTAATATGTGTTCTAATTAATATGGGGAAGGAAAACCCTCAATAGTGGCTTCAACAGTTACTTTCACTAATTCTCACATAGATCCTAATGGTATTTGACATGTTTGATGTACTGGGAATTATTTTTTCGAGGCCATCTCCAACTATTAAGCTCAACTAATTCAGATTGTTACTCAACGCACTCCTTTAAAAGCACCTTTCACATTTTCCCAAATAGAGGTTTGGGCTAGCACTTGTATATGAAGTCTTAGCTTATGGATATAATTAGTGGATTTCTTTATTGTAAGCCATAAAGGTAATGATTTTTTTCAAGGGGATGGTATGTTATGACATACATTTATAATATAACAAGTGAAAATAGCAACAAAGTTGTTAATACCCACTTCTTAAAAATGTTTTTATGTAGTAGTTGTATATTGTTTAAAGGGGAAACTTAAAGTAATTATGTAATACTCAATGTATTATTTATGCATAGTTTAAACGTAAAAAAGAAGTCATGTCATTTGAGTTTTTAGATAACATTCTTGGCAAGGTAGAGGATTTCATAGCCCTAAGAAAATAAAAATGCTTAGGTGAGCATCTTATGACAAGAATACATGTTTTGTGATAACTACCAAAATTAACAATGTGCAACATGAATATAAGAGATTATCACCAATGCAAAGTAATATATTACAAATAAGAAAATTGGTTGTGTGGTCACCTTGTTACATTAAATTTTGGTGCATGTCAAGTATTTTGCATGGAAGGTCAAGATGTCTTTGCATGAGTAAAACGAAAAGAAGAGTCTCAATGGTTTCTCCAAGGATCTCAAATCTCTAAATATTGATTGTGGATTGCCAAGTATATAAGGATGGTTTGTTGTTATTGTGGATAATTTGTTTTCATATAACTATGAAGGCCTCTAGTCAATTCTTTAAACACAAAATTTTGTATTTTAATGATAAATTCAATGAAGACAAAAGGACTTCTAAATAGAATTGTTGTGATGTTACATAATACGAAACTATATCTCAAAGGCTAACTTTTCCATTATACAAAACATAAATAATTATATAATTATTCAAAAATTATTTATATGGTCTATCATTATAGTTCTATATATTATAAAAATATGAAACCACAACATTGAAACAACATTGAAATAATTATAACACATTTAGTAGGGATTTTAGATAAATACCTGAATCTCAATTTGAAACTCGTGATTTCCTGATTCCATAATGGCATTATCTATCCCAAAAATAATTTACTACCACAAAGGTAGAGCATCCTTAGTTCCAAGTTCGAGTGGAAGTGTCAACTTTTGTCCTTTAATGCCTACATTCAAGTCACCTAGTTATACAACCAGGTCTTCTACACCACCTTCGAGGTCCTCAACATCAACGTTTCAGACATCTACCACAAGTTCTGGTGGTTGCTACTGAACAGTTAGACAACGCTCATTAAAATCATTATATTTTATTGAAAACTATGACACCACACATGTATTCAATGTGCAAAAAGATTTTACAAATGTAAACATAGCCACCCACAAGGATTTTATGAGATCATACTCCCATAGTATGAAATGCATTGTTTAAAATTATTTACAACTTTTATATACAATCGTTTTGGCCTTTTGCTCATTGATATAATACATTTATTTTTACCAAATTTCTATATCCAATCATCGTGTGCTTTTATTTTCTTAATATGGTCTATTTATTTTGGTTCGATTTAATTGCTTTTAGTGTATGTAATTTTATTTCATCATTTATATTCACTTAGGACATAATTTTAAAACCTAATTGATCACAACATTCTATTTCATTCTTAAAACCTAATTGATCACCACATTCTATTCCATTTAATTGGATTTAATTTCATATTCATTGTTTAAAAAAAAAAAAAAAAAAACATATTAAATATACTTTATCTTTGTATTAGGTTGTTCTTACTATGGTTTGATGTGTTTGCATTGTGGTTGTGGTTTTGTAGCGGTGGTCACTATGTATACATATTGACATGCCTTAAGCCAAAATCTATTCTCTTAGAGTTCCAAATCTTTCTTATTCTTGCAATGATGTGAGAGGTGAAATAATGTGTATTCATTTGCCTTCAATTCCCTGTTTAGTGGCATGTCTCTCAACACTACATGCGAACATCACCATGATTATCATCATCACCATAGGAAGTGGGCTATCTTAGTAATCACCATAGTTATGGCATGCCAAAAATGCACCACAAGAAATAACAATTGAGAGAAATAAGGGGTGAACAAGAGAAGAAATTAAGTATGCTTTACAACTCAATATCTTATGTAAATACTCTGGAAGCCATAGGGCATTTTGATGAAAAACACATACTAAGAAAAACAAGGTACGCAATCATGTTCAAGGTGTAAAGAATAAGCAAAGGCATAGGAAACAATGGAAACTGAAGCATCTAAGCCAAATGCATTAGGTGTAGGAGCTAAGGCAATACAAAAATAAAAGCAAAGGTATACAAAGAAGCATACAATCTCATATTTATTATTACAAACATGGCTTGAAAGAAGAATTCAAACTAAATTTAATCAAAAATTCACCTTGGAATCTTGCTTGGCTAGGGTTTCCTAGTTGGATTTAACACTCTCCTCTATGTGGTTTGAGTATCCTTTTGCTCAGTTTGAAATCCATAAGAGGTGGAGTGCCTAAATACAACATTCCTTCTAGTTGGATGGTTGTTTAAGAACCAACATCGTTATGAGGGTATTATTAATTAAGTGGAAGGATTATGAATTGAAACTCTTTTAATATCGTGATGAAACAAAACTATTGGGATTAACCATGTAAATACATACATCTAGGCGATTACTATCTCACTTCTCTAATAAGGAAGGAACTGTACCACGCTTACCTCTATCAATTGATTGGGACATGACCTCTCCCTTCAGTTGATGGTCTTCCTCTCCCTGGAATAAATCAAGGCTTGATTTTTGGGAAGGTGAGGCCACATAGAAAGGCTAGGTAGGGTTGGTAAGGTGAGGCCACATGGAAAGGCTTAGTAGGGATGGGAAGGCAAGGACCAGAGTTGAGCACTATCCACTTATATGAACACTTTTAGAACTTTCTGTATGTTCCATAAATTTATTATTGATCAAGGAAGGAGAAATTCTCACTCATTGTGACCTAAAGACAAAGACTAAAGGCATGGGAGCTTGAGATATAGTCCCACTTGAGCCATTGAGCCATTGCATCCATTCCAAGTTACGGATAGCTTGTTCTAGACTAGATAATCATGCCACACAATAGCACCCGAGAAAACACATACCCCAACACAACTAAACCAACTACAAATCCGAATCCACCAAGACACCTCAATCAATGCAAACACTAGACATAAATGTCTGAGGGGCGAATTGGGAAATCCTACAACATCAAAAAAACATCTCAGAAGCATCTAAACATGTCTGACATCATCTAAATTATCCCAAAAACTTCTAAATCAGCCCATGCAAGTAGGAGTTCACCTGGCAACCTTTAGATACACCCAATATCTTATAAATGCACCCAAGTTGTTTAGAATTCTCCCAACAAATTCCAAAAACGCCCAGCAAGATTCTAAATATGCCCAAGTTGTTCAAAATTCACCCAACAACTTCCAAAGATGTCCAACAAGATCTAAATATGCCCAAGTTGTTCAGAATTTGCCTAGCAACTTCCAAAGATACTCAACAAGATCTAAAACACAAAGCAACATGTTAGAAGCACCCATAGAAATTGTGGCTCATCCCCATTGGAACATCCATATTGAAAGGCCCATGGGGAAGCAATTCTCTGTTCGAAGTCGTGACATGTAGCCCAAAAAATGCACAGTACATTCTGAAAACCGAGTTCTTCAATTTCCCAAAGGGTTGTTATTTCAATTTTGTCTTCTTCAACGTCCTCGAAGACGGTTTATTCAGTATAGATGGCGATCTCTAGAAGCATCAGAGGAAGGCCATGAACATGGTTCTATCCAACGGGAATTCAAGAGGTCAGAACATAAATCAAATACAATCCCTAATCCTCGAAAGACTCATTCCAGTCTTCAAAGACTCGTGCATGACTTTATCTTCATTAGATCTACAAGATGTGCTTCTTCGCTTGAGCTTTGATAACATGTGTTATATAATTTATGGCAAGAACATCAGATCCTTGAGTCTAGGTCTTCCAGAGATACCCTTCATAAGGGCCTTCGACAAAGCCATTGAATCGTGCACATACAGGTTGATCTTTTTCCCTATTTTATGGAAGCTTATGAAACTTTTCAATGTGAGTTTCGAGCAAAAACAGAACACAACATAGCCTTGGGTACAGTGCGTAGATTTGCATCAAAGATGGAATATAAACAGATAAAGTCATATTATAATCTATTTTTAAGGTCACGACCAAGCCAGACACCAAATTGGTGTATGAGACCTGCTCTGCCCAACAATTTTATTGGTAAAGTCTACGAAGGTATACATACATACCCCTCTGGATTTGAACTTGTGAACTCTTACGAGAAAACACATGTTCTTTGTTAAATATAATGTAACCTCAACAGGCTGACTATACACTACCAGTTGTCCTGGCCAACTGTACTTTCTTTTCTTGATTTGCTTGAGCCTATTTAGCTCAGTTATTTTCCTTTTGCACATTACTTCTTCATCAACTCTTCTCATTGTACTTTATCCTTACATTCTCAATATACTGAATACTATTTCTGCTCTATTATTTCTCTCTGCATTTCTTGCTTCACAATTTATCATGGTATCAAAGCTTCAGCAGTAAGCCTCTTCACACAGACTGGAGAGCAACACGATCCTCACAGTGCATATCTTAAATCGACATCCAGAGCACGGGACACAACTTTTTCACAAGGCTTGGAGAGTTGTCCTCCATCCGCTCAAAAGATCATCGTAGGAAGCTCACACGAGGAAGCAGAGCACTATAGGCTCGAAAGATCGAGGAAGCAGAGACTGCAGAAGAAGAAAGTTTAAAGAATCGTGAACAATTTCAGATACGTCGAAGATTCTCGAAGAAGAGCTGCAGGAGGCAAGCACATTTAAAGAATTTCGGGAAATATCTCAAATCCGTCAAAGATTGTTGCAGAGAACAGAATGCTTGAAAGAATTCGTGTAATTCTTTCAAATCTGTAAAAGATTCATGAATTTTCTTTTGCAGGAGAGAATCTTTACAAGAATAGCAAAGAACTGACGAAAGAAGTCAAGAATGAGTAATTGCAGTCGTAAGATCCATCCTGCGATCAGATATGAGGCGAAAATTCAGTTCAGAAGGGACGAGGAGAGCATAGAAAAGGCGAAATAATTACAGTCGTTGGATTTTGCGCAGAGGACCGATAGCCATCGGATCCGTGAGAAAGTGCACGAGGCTTAGTCCTCTGGAGCGCATAGGAGAAATTTTGACTTGCGAAGTCACAAAATCGCGAAATCATCTGGACCATCCATCAAGGAGGACACATGGTGAGATCTCGGCATTTCGCTGACTCGCAGAGTGTAAAGGTCAGAAGACAGCCATGAGAATTCGTGAATCGCGAAATACCGATTCATTCTAGACCATTGTATCGAGAAAGATCGTGAGTCGTCTATCTAATGCTATCGTGAAATCGGGAATCGAGATTTGGACAAGCAAAGGAGACTGCACTCCATACCCCGAAACATGAAATTCCAATTCACGAAATCCCGAAAGGATCTGGACTGTCAGAGCACAGGAAGATCTGGACCGTTGAATTGTCCAAAGGGAAATTTCGGCATTTCAGAATTTGGGATTTGGAGTAGCAAGGGGTCGTGGAGTCGCTTCCTCGCAAACTTTCGGTCCCAGAAATCCCAAAGGAATCCAGATCGTTGGATCTGGAGCACAGTGGCCTGAGGGCCGCTGGATCAAAGAAAAGAAAGTGGAGTCTATCGACTTTGTAACCCGCGAAATCCCGAAACGATCGTGAGCCATCCATCTCAGAGGACAGGTGGTAGCAGATCCAAGCGCCGTCAAAATTTCATCATTTTGGAGTTCGGGATATCAGAGGTCTTGTTTACGAAGGTCGAGACACTCCACGGTGAAAGTCCTGAAATCTTGAAAAGATCACAGTCGTCCATTCGTTGGGACACGTGGCAGAGATCGAGGAAACCGTTGGTATTTCGGCTACCGGGGTTTCAAGTTGACAGAGGATTTGTGTCACCGGGGGTTGCAAGTCACGAAATCGCGAAATGCAGGAGGACCGTCCATCTTGAGGAGACACATGGCAGCAATCCAGGATTTCGGGAGATTTTCCGAAAGGAGAAGGACTCTTTTCCATTTCAGCATTCCGCGTATCGGTATTTCGGGGGTCAAGAGGACAGGAGATCGGGCACTTGAGTCGTGAAACCCTGAAATAGGACTACGGTCATATGGACCGGAGGTATAGCCATGGGGCTAATTGTTGTTAAAGCCATTTCGACAAATGGACATTGCGGAGATCGAAAGGACGAAGGGTCAAGGACTCTTGACATCGGGAAACAGGAAGTCCCGAAACGCGAAATCTTGAAAAGGCGTTTGAATAAGCGCCGGGATATTTTGGATTTCGGCAAATTGAGAGATAGAGAAATTAGCAGACCTGGTTTAGGCGCAAGAAATAGGTAAACACAAAATTTTTCCAATTTTTTTTTTTTTTTTTTTTTTCAAATTCTTTAAATATGGTGACGTCTAGCAATTTAGGACCAACTCAAAGTCCGATTCTTCTTAGAAAGAACTATGAGTTTTGGTCTCTTCGAATGAAATCCTTCTTGCAAGCACAAGAGTGCTAGAATCCAGTGGATCTTGGATATGTGGAACTAGATCCAGCAGACCTTGCCACCATGACAAACCAGCAGAGAATTGCTCAGGCAACTCAGAGGAATAGAGAAAATAAAGCTAAATTTTGGATTCAAAATTATGTGGATGATTCGATTTTCTCAAAAATCACAGGCACTAGTACTTCAAAACAGGCCTA
>ML796140.1:314336-325145 GCA_009831015.1 Picea engelmannii | reverse complement strand
GTAATTATACCTCCTAGTCTCCTATATATACCAAGGAGACATTTTCATTTTGAATCATCTTGTACTTGAACATTTAAGTGGGGTAAAAGGAGTTTGCCCCCTCGAAGAGGCTTATTATCTGAAATTATCTCTTTTTCAAGGCGATGAGTACTTTTTCTGAGGTTTTTCTATGTTATATTGATATTTGGTTCTTAACAAAGCAAGCCAAGCCGTTTTTTGAAAACATCACCAGTCACTCTTACGGTTTCCCTTGAACACGGAACTTTGTATTTTCATACATTTTAATCCACTGAACCTTTGCACTGAACCAATCCTCTGAGTTTATTTACTCCTTTGGGTCATCTGATGAAAGTCACAGTATCCACTGCATCATCATTTTTTGGTCTATGTCATGTTTTTGTTGTTGTGCCTCAGTGTTCAAGGGAAGTATCTGCCTCAAGAGTCAACCATCACAAATTCATGTTTCAATACCTGTGTTATTCCATGTTCTTTTGATCCACCAATTACATCTTTGTCTCAGTTTTGTGTCGTTGATGGGGGATACAACAAGGCCCTCCTTCGATGAGTTTGTTCCTGTCGACTTCAACACATTATCCGGGAACTAGACTTAGAAACCAGTTAGTACCTTGGGACCTATATGCCTCAATGGAAGGCCTCCTCGCGTCCAACAGTGGGTTTACATAATTCATCTTTGATCAGATGATTCCATGAATGTTCGACTTCATCTCATCTATTCACATTCACTTGAATGTACTAGGGTACCTTGGGAATCATTGACATCTATGGTGATTTCCATCACACTTGTTAACGGTTTACCTCATTGACCGGTAATCAAGTGGTCTCTACCATGTTCGACATCAAGACATCTATCCACATGGTTAGACTCGTACTACATCGGGATCGGTAAGAAGACCCTGGGTTGAGTGATCACTCTGATATATAATTTTCCCAGGTTGCGACGAAGTTTCTCTTGAATAGTGACACGTATATTGTCACATAGATCCACTTTGTATTGGTCTGTGGCTATGTCTTTTCATCTCATAGATCCACTGTGTATTTTTCATGGCTACGATAGTTCACGTCATGGAATTATAGATCCACATTGTATCTTTGGTGGCTATACTCTTTGTTAATATAATTTTGGATCCGCGGTGTATCTTATGGCAGCCATACCTTGCAAGTCTTTATCACCCAAGCATAGGTATGCCTGCCTTGGGTTTTAAACATATCATAATATTTGTTTGATGGTTTTGTGCATATTTTGCCAGGTTCTCTGAGTCCATACCCTTGCTCGAAAAGTCTACAAAGTACTTCAGTCATTAGTTTCCATCTTCTGACTTCGCACTTTGGGGGGAAATCTGTTACACATCAAAATTACTCACTTCAACGATGACCCATTTTTGTCATTACTAGTGTCACAAGTGCCCCATTCTTGGTCGCAAGTTGCGCAAACATCATACTGTCATTTCGCCTATGTCCTGTCTCTAACGACATCATAAGGACACTTAAGACACCTTCAAAGACTGGTTTAAGAAGGATAAATCATCTGATGAAGAGTACCAAGCATTTTCCATGAAAAAAACCCACTTAAAAATGATTTTTGAAGGGAAATTATCCCCTACCCACTGTCAGGGAGTGCCAACGCTCCCTACCCCTCTTTGGGGGAGTGTTGCAACACTCAGGACACCATTTTGGGGGAGCGTTGGGTTTTTTTGAAGGAATTTTGGGTAGCACTCCCCTACCCACTGTGAGGGAGTGCCAACGCTCCCTAACCCTCTTTGGGGGAGCATTGCAACACTATGTGTACCCTTTTGGGGGAGCACTAGCCTGTTTGAGGGGAGTGTTATGTTGTTGAGAAAATTAGGGGAAGATCCCCCTTATCTTGGAAATCAGTTGGATTCGAATATGAGGTCAAGGCTAGATCTTAGGGAGAATCCACAACTGAAGTAGAAAGATCCTCAACCTATCCCAAGAATCTCTAAGGTGGTTGGGCCTCTCCAAGCTTATATAAGGAGGCCTTCTCATGGTGAAAAGAACATGGCAGTTTAGAGGCATCAAAATTATGATCTCATAAGGGAGATTTATCAGTGAAAGTTACAGTCATTCTAATCGTGGAACTTTTGAGCAAGGGTTTGGACAAGGAGATCTTGGCGAAGTTGTTGTATCTACATCATGGTTGTAAGCACTTTGCTTTGTTTTCATTAATATACATATGTGCTTGGCCTGTTTCTTTCAAGGTTGTGTTTATTCTACATGAAGTTGTCTCTATTAGATAGATATGGTTACAAGCTAATCTTAGTAGAATAGGAAGCTTGTTTTGTCTTTGTTTGTTTTGCAGGACTTATTGAGGAGCTTGGTGATCAAATCTCAACTTGGACTGTGCAAGGATGAACATTGTTAAAAAGGTACACCTTTCTTCCTCTTCTCTATACATTAGTTTAGCTAGGTTTAAAAGGATGTCAGTGACCAATGTTAACACCCTTTCTGTCTTGGTCTTAGGAGTCTAGAGCCCAAGAGGGAATCCACTTGTCTACAGGGGGATCCTCCTGTAACAATCGAAGATGGAAAATATCATTGATCAAAGAGTTGGTAAGAAGACCTAGAAGAAGACATATTTTGAGTATTTGATAAAGTGGAAGGGATACCCGATTGAGGATGTCAGTTGGGAAAGCAAAGCAGATATCCAACAACATGGACAGACGGTGCAGGAGCTCATGAACGGGATTCTA
Organism: Picea engelmannii; assembly: GCA_009831015.1. Taxonomy (NCBI): domain Eukaryota; kingdom Viridiplantae; phylum Streptophyta; class Pinopsida; order Pinales; family Pinaceae; genus Picea; species Picea engelmannii. The sequence continues at coordinate 322,416 of ML796140.1, read as the reverse complement.
TGAATTTTTCATCCAAAGGAGTATGATGCAGGAGCATCGTAAGCAAGCGCAAGTGGAGGACAACTGGATATGCACCAGCGCGCATTTTGAAGACATTTTGAAATTTAAATATGAAACATTAATGTAATAGCTGCAAGGATGTAATTACTCTTAAATGTTTTGGGGATTGTAATGAAGATCTTGAGCGTTTCTCTCATCTTTCGGTTGGAGGAATTTAATGTAATAAATGTAAAGTAGTTGTAGTCTTTATTTCGATAAGATAGCTTAGAGTTGTAGGAGGGAAAACTCAAGAAAGTTCCCTCATAGTTGTATTGTATATGGATGACTCTCAATTGTAAGATAAAAATATGTAGAGCAAGAGAGCATAGGAGAGCAGAGAAGAACAAATATTGTAGAAGTTGTTTGATCAGATAGTTGTTGCTATAGAAAACCATGTACATAAGCACTTGAATTAATATAAGAATGTTTTGATCTAATTTCATGGTGTCGTTATGGTTACTGTTTGCATCTATTGAATGGTATGTTTACAGTTTTCTTACATGCTCTATTATGCATTTGTTTCAATGTTTTATGTGTATGATTTCATGTTGAACGTATGAAGTCTATGAGAGGTAGAGTATAAGCTTCAATTTATTCTCATCTTGATAATTCCTGCAAGGAGTGCAGTGAAGTTCCGTAAGGAGTGCGTTGACAAGATTCTGAGTTTTACCTCAGAAAAGATCAGGAGAGATAGAGTTGTTCTTATACCATCAGAAGTGCAAATATAGCACATAACCGTGCATGGTGTGCACAGGCCAGGTCAAAGTCTTAGACTTTTCCAAACCAAGTGAGTGGTTGAAGAAATTTTGTCTCAAGGAGTGCATAGAGTTGGGAGCTATCAGATAATCAGAGGTTATTGTGAAGGTTGCAAGGAGTGCATGCAAGAATCCCTTAGAATCCTCGAGTTTGCAGAAAAGAATCAAGCTTAGGAGGGATGGAGAGTTGGAAAGTCTAGAGGAAGGACGATGGTCGAGGTCACCTCGCAGAAACCAAGCTCAAGAGGAAAGGCGCCAAGTTATTTCGTGAGGAGTCTTTGAGAACCTGAACAGACGGTTGGAATTCTTGGAGGGATAAACACCGATTTTTCGTGGACCGTTGGATCTAGTAGATCAGTGGAGAGGATAAGACTGAGTGTCTTTCAACACTCGTAATATTAGGAGAGATAACAACAGTTAGATATCGAGGAGCACGGGCCTTTGATTGGGCATTCTGAAACATCGACATTTCGGAAGTCGGGAGTGTGGAGGAAGTTGTAACTCAGAAGTCGCGATACATGAAATCCCGACGTGATCTGGACCATCAGATCATGGGAGAACTAGGACCCTTGATCTGTGGGGAGGAAATTTTGGCATTTTGGGTATCGGGAAAAGAGAGAAAAGTCACTTTACAAAGTCCTGACATCGCGAAACCCAACGCACCTTTTAGAGTTAAGGCAGTGGTCACGTGGAGTGGAGGTTTGCATCTAAGTGCATGTTCACATGGGCGGAGCTTAGAAAAGGACCTGTGGTCATTAAGTGTTGAAGGTTCCAGCAGAGACCAAGAAGCCAATTCGGCATGGGAATTTGAAGATCCAAAGACTGGGAGGTTAGCGGACCCTGCTAAGGTGGGGGTCTACATCATATAGAACTTAAGTCCAGAGAATGGAAGGTGATTCCTTCAAACCAGTCGTCGATGTGACCGAGGGATCATGACCACGACCCTAACTAAATCATGGTAACTAACGCCTTTTTTAGGTCTCCAGTGTATTTTGGTTTCTCATCCGATCCAACTTCTGAGTTAGAGCCACCAACCTCCTCGAAAGGTATGGATTTTTTCATCAAATACACCATTAGGAGGGCCATGTTGCGAGAGATCTCAGTGAATTTATCTTTTATCATAACAAATCTCTCTTCTACTGCATCCTTAAGGTTGTTATGATTGGACTCATCTGCCATGGCTAGCATTCTACGACTTGCTTCTTAAAACAATTCTTGTTGCAACTTCCCACAAATACCCCCAAAACATTTGTTGTGATACCAATATGATCTATAAACTACCATGGATATTGCATTGGAACGGTTCATGAAAAAATATCTTAGATTTATTTTCACAATCGTATTGCTCAAATTTATGAAAATAATCGAAATACAAAAATGAAAGAACAACCAAATGAACACGCCATCCATAAAAATGAACTCAAGATGTATCTCAAGAAACCGAATACAGGATAAAAACCAACTATAAAGTGAGGCATGCGCTTTCCTCTCCTTTCTTCAATTATGAAAATGAAAATACAAAGAAAGGGGGAACTAACTATGGAGTTGTCTATGACATTGTGGCATGAATGGATACTACATAATCTTCTTCCTCCTTTGTTATTTTCTCAAATTCCACTCATTGATGCTCTTCTCAATGATGGCACAAGTACAAAGCTAAATAAGGGAACCCTTTCTCCTCCTAGTGGCCCAATATTTAACATAGCTTGATAGTTGTCTACTGTTAGGGTTTTTGCATGCCTCAACCCTCAATTAGTGTTAGGTTGTGGACCTTATAGAATATTATTTAAATTCCACATGTGGATATTCCCACATGTGTGAATAGTGGTGGTTGATGTGGCATCCAATCGATACCATGGAGGTCAACAAGGTAGGTCAACTTGTAGGATAAAAAACCTCCACATAAGTGCTCCAATTGAGGTGATTTTCAAACCATTGGAAAGGTCCCAATGTGTATAACAATGTTGATGGTTTGGGAGCTATGCTCACAAATTTTTGACCCCAAAAAGTGTCATTTGATGACTTAAAATGTCTCTAGAAGATTCTGGACCCCAAATATCCAAACTAGGACTTGCCATTAAAATGGGCCCTGCAAACCAATTCCTCCAATTTTTCCACCTAGAAAGTACAAGGATAGATGAAAAATTATATAATGATATATATATCATAGCTACCATGAATGTTTCAAGATTAGTCTGTACAAATCATAACACTATGTACATTCAATCACTCTATTATTGAATTCAACCCCATGTCCTATCGATTCACTACCATTATACGAATTTTAGATTCACAATTTTCATGATTATGTTCATTTTCCTCCAAAAGTTGAGCTCTATAAACATGAATTATAAAATTAATTCCACCATGTACCCTAAAAGGGATCCAATTTAGGAATTTTAGCCAGTATTCCCACAATCACTAGATTCAAACCATTTCCCCCAATTATTCTCATATGTAATCTAGGTCATATCCCATATAACCCCAGTGTTTTCACTAATGGATCATTGTTCCCAATTTCTTAATACATGCTAGTTTCTGGCCCATACAGTCTCAACATTGTAAATAATAGATCTAGTTTCTATCGCATATAGTCCTAGTGTTATAATAAATATCTCTAATACCACTTTGTAATGTACCCAACCACCCCTATACACTATTGGGGTAGTGGAGTGCTCCAAATTTCCTAAACTCTAATTCAATATTTTTATCTGATACATTTTTATCAAATGCCCAACCCTCTAGCTAAGTTGAAATCCACATTTCATTGCTCTGATACTATAATTTTCCTCACTATTCTATTATTGATTTAATTAATGCATGCAACATAAAAATGGAGGCTTATGCATACAAAATAAAACCAACCAATTGACAATATAAATATCTTTAATCCAAATTTTACATGAATAAACTATAAACACTTATCTTCTATGAATAAATCACAAACTAGCTATAGACGAAGGATGTTCCACCCAACCATGGGCTCTATTGCACTTAATATTTCTACAATAGGTCACCCATGAGTTGAGTATGTTATTCCAAAAGGATGAAATCTCATATGGGTATCTCTAATCCTATCACCCAACCCATTTCCCATAATTCTCTTACAACAATCCCAGTCCACCAGCTCTCTTTCCCCTTCAACCTTCACAACCCATGGAATGGGATCCCCTTCTCTTCCACATATTCCCTTGATATATCTCACTTCCCTCCAAGGCTCCAACATAGGTTGGCCAAGAAATCTTTCTATAGGGGACTTCAAGAATTCTCAATTGCAACTAGTTTACTCATTTGTATTAATTTTTCATTCATATAACACATGATTTTTTCATGGGCTCATTGAAATCACTTTTCATGATTTCATTACATCATACATGAAACCACTTGGCCCACACAAAAACTCTGAGACAACATCCTAACACCCTAATGGACAATTCCCCTTGCATAACCAAAATACATGGATTTATTTTCATGAATGGGAGATGCCATGTGTATTCACAAGAAGCCCACATATCTCACTTATAAACTCATCCCAAGTTTGATATAACTTAGGAAAACATAAGGTAAGGATCATAGACTTAGGAAAAAAATATTATTAGATTACCTTGGCCCCCTTTGAGCCCCCTAAGCTTAGTTTCTTTCCTATCTTGTGGAATCATATCCCCGGATGTTTTCATCCTTGTTTGTTTATAGCTTCTAATGTGTTTTATTATTATTCAATGTAAATTTACACATTATATTGTTCATATATTATCCTTTCATCATATACACATATACACTTTTTTATTTTGGGTGTCCAACTGGGGGCATTACAACTTGCTCCTCAATTTCCAAATTCAACATGGAAGGCTCATAGAGTTTTGAATCTTCCACATTCACTACTAAGAAAATGTGCATATATGGGGGTAGACTGAGTCTATAGGCATTATCACCAACCTTCTCCATTACCTCATAAGGACCATACTATAGAGCCTTGATCTTCTTACCAAGACCCTATAGCCCTTCTTTGTTTAGTTGCAACCAAACCTTATCTCCCACCTTGAATGTTTTCTTAGTTATGTGTTGATTATGTTGGGCCTTGTCCCTTTATTATGACTTATTCAATGTCTCATGTACTTGCAAATGGATCTGCCTAATATTTTCAACAAATTTATCCACTTTTAATGCTTCTCCTATAACATCTTCCCTCACTCCTTTTTGTTCATATACAAGATCGAATGGAGAAGGTGGAAAATATGCAAAGCAAGTTTCAAAACATGACGTACTAGTATAAGTATGGACTAATCTATTGTAAGAGTGTTGAATATAGAACATATTTTCATCTTAGGTCTTTGGATTCTTCTGATTGTAACCCCTCAAAAGATGAACCAAATCCATGTTGACTAATTCTATCTTCACATCTATCAATGGATGGAAGATTGTAGATCTCTTCAATTTGGTTCCCATATTCTCCTAAAGTGTAGTCCAAAAGGAACTGAGAAATATCATAACTATATTTGAGATGATTGACCTTGGTATCCCAAAGTGCACCCAAACTTGTTCAAAGAACATGTTTGTTTCCTCGTGTCATTTAATTTTCTTCTTATAAGGTATGAGAATGCACATCTTGTTGAACCTGTCAACTACCACAAACAGATAGCCATGTCCTTTCCTATTTTTTGGTAAACCGCCCATAAAATCCATTGAAATTATTTCACATGGTCAAATGGATAGAGGTAAGGGATGGAATAAAACTTACTTTCTATTACTAATCTTGGTGTTACAACAAATTATTCATCATCTAATATATTGAGCTACATATTCTTGTATTTTGGGCCAATACACATACCTTTGTAAGTTGGCAAGTGTCTTCCCAATGCTAAAATGTCCTACAACCTTTCAGGTGTGAGCCTCTCTGATAAGCTACAATATTTCACCTTTAGGGAAAAACATCTTGTCTATCTTGTAGAGAAACCCATTCTAGAGATGATAGTAAGCCTTACCAGTCACCTTCTTATACATGATTTTTGCCATGTAGCTCTTGAAACACCTCTTTAAAGTCCTCATATTCTAATTATTCCTCTTTGCATGCATCATGGGTAAAAATATCAATGTGCATAAGAGCTCCCAAAGCTGTAATATTGGATGTGGGGGCCCTGGAAATCATGTCTACCAACATATTAGTGCTTCTTTTATTATATTTGATGACTAGATGAAATTGCTACAAAATTTGCATCCACTTGTAGTGACTTGTTTGTTGAAGTTTACTCTGGGATTGAAAATATTGCATTAGTTAGTGATCAATGTGGATAAAGGTTTCCTTTCCCAACAGATAGTTCATCCAATTCTTAACAACTTGAACCAGGTTATAGAGTTCTTTATCATCCATAAGGTAGTTCAAGATTCCCCCATCAAATATTTCAGAATGATAGCATATCAACTACATCATGATCGCTCCCATAGAATATCCACTTGCATTCATCTCCAATTTGAAAGGCTTATGCAAGTTGATTAACGCAAGAAATGGTTCTTGACTAATCTTTTGTTTAATCACATCAAAATATTTTTTTTCGATTCTTTCCCCACTTGAAAGCTTTATCATTGGTTGTTATGGATTGGTGTGGCTTAGATACAACTGGAAAGGGTTCTATGAACTTAAGTAATATGTTGCCCCAAAAAAATATCCTAAATTCAGTTACATTAGTAGGAACTATCCACTTGAGGATGGCCTCCATATTCATGATAATTATCCTGAGATCCCCTCCAATGATCATGTACCCCAAATACACCAATGACTATTGAGAAAACCCACATTTCATAAGGTTAGCCAACAGTTAATGATTTTTCAATCTCTAACACCAGCATGATATGTGAGATGTTCTCTTACCAAGTCGAGATATAAACTAATATTTCATCCAAATACATTATTACAAATGAATCTAAATAGGGATGAAATGCATTATTCATGAATTGAATAAATGTAGCTAGTGCATTACATAAACCAAAAGGCATGACCATCCATTCGTACAAACCTTTCCTTGTCTTGAAGGAAGTGTTATAGGTGTCTTACTATTTAACGCATACCTGGTGGTATCCTAATTTGATATCCAACTTGGTGAAGTACTTGCAATGCTATAACTGATCTAACAAATCATCAATCCTAGAAGAGGGTATCATTCTTAAGTGTGATCTTGTTCAAAGCTCTGTAGTTAATACACATTCACCAACTCCCGTCCTTCTTTGGTACTATCATGATAGGTGACCCACAAGGTGAGGTGATTGGTCAAATTACTCCTTGCTCCAACAGTTCTTGCAATTATTCCTTTACCATGTCTTCTTCAAAAATAGATTATCTATACAACCCAATATTTGGTAATGGGGAGTTAGGAAACACCTATGTCTCATGCTCCACTTCCCTCTAAAATGGTAACCCTTTAGGATTCTACAAAACTCATCGGTATGCCTACAACAACTCCTGAGACTGAAGATTATTAATTTTAGTACATCTCTCAAGGGATGACTCTAGTCTTACCAATTCATCACATGACTGATTCTCTCTTAAGAAAATCAATACATACTTCTTACTATAATTGATCAACTTTTTGTCTTGGTTGGCACCTACAAGAGAGATATTGGATTTATCTTTGTGTGCATTGATGATTTATTACTTCCCATCCTTTATCAAGTGGTATTTTTTTTCCCTCCACGTGAATATCACATCCATCATATATATGTAGGGGATTCCAAAAACTACACCACACATGTCAAGTGGTACTACATTTAACTCCACTTCATCAATAAAATCTACATTTATATAAAATTTGTTCTGACATTGTTTCATGACCTTGAGCTCTACATCCTTGATTACCCACCCCAATGGATATGGGCTAGGATGGTCATGAACTTCCAACCCAATCTTTATAAACATACCAACGACTACGAGCTTGGCCTGTGAATCAGAATCGAATAGATCAACCTTGGTATTTTTGACCTAGATCTTCATGTGGGAAAGTTTATTCATCTCATTCTCTTCCTTGTGATGAAGGATACCTATATTCACCTTATTTTGCATTAAGGTGAATTTGTAGCTAGTATTTTCTTGTTCTCTACATCCTTCTTATGCTTATTTGGATTTATCTTTCATGTAGCTTCCAACATTTATCTTAGTATGACCATTGATATTACAAGGTTGCAATGGTTGTTTGGTTCCTTGCATTGATGTGCAATAGTTGTCATTTTCTTGTATTTTCATTTCCACTTTTTCTTCCCCTCCATGAAATCATCTTTGTGGTATTTATGTTTAGAAC
>ML796140.1:294505-306748 GCA_009831015.1 Picea engelmannii | reverse complement strand
AGAGATAATAAAACTTTACATTAAATCATCACCATCAACCAACCATCACATAGAACCTGATAATGCTTCCTGAGACTTCTTCAATTTATGCAATTCTTCAATTATTGGAATACTTTGATCCTGTAGATAATATTACTCAATGTATTCTCTGAAACTTCTCCAATTTTCACTCCTTGAATCCTCCCCAAAAATAAGTTATAGAGAGAATGGTAGACTTTGTTCAATTTTGGTTTATTCAGGAGACCAAACTTGTACAGAATGCCCCGCGCTCAATATTTAACATCAGATTCTGAAAATCACAAAAAATAAACTACAGTTCGTAATCTTTCTAATTCAATTCGTCCCACTTCATTTTGATTCTCTATGAATAAATTATGACTATTTTAGCTGGAACACCTGTTTATTGACTAGCTTCAGGATTCGTCAAAAACCCTCTCTTCCACATAGTGTATCTCCATAATTATATAGAATCAAGAGATGAAGCTTTTACCACATCTACATTGATATGTCTTCTCAATACCACAGCAATTTCACCATCTGAATCATTCTAGAAAAAAATTTATAGTGAAAATGGTAAGATGACCTGAAAATAACATACCTTATAACACATCACCAAAAGACTTCATCCTCCCTTGAAATCCGGCCTTATTTACTTCTAACTTCCTCTGAAATTCGACTTGTGTATCAAATGAATGCATAATGATACTTAATTATACCATTTATGTCACTTCCTTTTAACATTAGGGCTGACCTGACACTTTCTTATTTTGTAATTATGTTCTTTAATTATCTTCAGGGTCTACATGTACTTCCTTATTCAATTCACTTTGTCATCTTCAAAAATTCATTTCTCCTCAACAATGAAGATCCACGTGACGTGCCACATAACACCGGAAACAACATGATGTAGACTATCCATCCATTGGTGTTTTATCTGCATGTGCACTTCCCTTCGTGTCCATATACCTTCATCAATATTGTGGTCCAAAACCCATGACTAGGGTTGACATCAATGACAACAACCACTCTTCCAACAACAATACCGTTAAACCCCTCTCTTAAAATCAGTTCATTTTCATAAATGAAAGACTTCATTCCATCTTGTAAAGACTTTTGTACATCCAAATATATCAACACTTGACAATCATTATGCATACCAATAATTACACCATTATATGTTGATAAACTTCTTGAAAATCAAGTAGGGTTCATTTCCATACAACTGAGGTCATTCTTTCTTTATTGACTCTAAGTTTTTCATACAATTCCCATTGTTAATAAACAAAAGGTGAGTGATCCAAAATTTTCCATCAATATTGACACCTTTGAAACACCCCAACCACTTTGTAGAAAGGATTGATCAACTGAGCCCCTCTTCCACAATTAGAAACAAGAGTGGGTATAATCTGCACTCTTTCCTTAGCCCTATTCTAGGTCAAAAATGTTGCACCATTAATCAGGACTGTGAATGAAACTATTGATATACAACTCATTACCCAACTGATGAAAGGAACACAAAATCCAAGGAATGTTATGATCATCTGTATATACAACCAACTAACCTGGTCATAATCTTTCGAGAGGCCAATTTTAATAGCAACATCCTTCATTTTTTTTAGTTTAATCGACAGTAGACCCTCCTGGACCACCCAAATAGCCTCATGTATTTGTCTACCTTCCGAGAAGCCAAATTTCTCACTAGAGATATAATTTGACATTAACCTATTCACCATGTTGACTATAACCTTAGCCATAGTTTTATAGATACAATTACAAAGGGATATTGGTCTAAATTATTCAAAAGTGGTAGGATTATCTATATTATGGATAAGTGATATAAACAAGGTATTGAAGACAAATAAGACCTTACCACTAGTTCTGAAATATTCAATCACCTTAATAAGATTTTCTTCTAAAAGTTCATAAAAAACTAAGAATAATTCAACAGGAACCTGATGATCCATCAGGTTCCTGTATTTTTTCTTTCTAGAAACTGTGTAATACCTCTTTGAGCTCATCAATAGAAATATCCTCCATTAATGCTCAATTATCATCTTAACAAAATTGGGAAGAAATGTGATATCATGACCACTTATGCAACTGTAACTCTTTCTTCATCCTTGAATAGGGTATCAAAATGTGATACAGTAGCCCTTGCTATGTCTTCAAACAAATTAACTTTTACTCTAATGAGTTTTTTATTTTCTAGATGGTATTATTGTTCTTCCAAAAGTTATCATATTGATGGAAAACACTTGGTATTTTCATCACCTTTAGCTAGCCAAATATCCATCCTCTTTAGCCACCATGATATTCTTGTAGTTTATGATGGATTGAGAAGGGATGTGGAAAATTTAACAGAGATCCTAGATATTTATTGTATGGCTACAAGAATGCAAGTTAATATCAGGAAATCCACTAGCACTTGTGAAGGGATAGATGAGGAAAATGTGTGATATATAATATCCCTATTTCCTTATAAGAAAATTTTTATGGATGATTGATCCAAATGGATATCAGTGGACACCCACCTTTTCTTGCTTATTGTAAAAAGACATTCAGAGCCTCATTGTAATTTTCTTCTTGTGAATGCACGCTACCATCACAACTCTTCTCAGATATAAGCCACCACCATTCCAGCAAGCTTGTTTATGCTGCATTTTAAAGTTTCAGCTTATTTCGTTATTGAATATAAAACCAGTTTTACTGTATCTCTGTTATTTTGTGTTAAGCATCTGTTAATAATCTGTATTCATTTCGTTATGCTCATAAAATCTGGATCAGTGGTATCAGAGCAGTCTGCTCCTTGTCGTCTTAATGCATGTCCCCAACAAGGTCGGAGTACAAAGAGTTGGGTCGCGAGCTTGTTTCTCTTGAGGACAGAATCTCTCGCACGCCCAAGTGACCTCCCATGGCAGGAGAAAAGAAAGATGATGGGATAGGATATCCTTTCAAACTGTTGATTGAGGAATCCCTCACACAACATTCGAACGAGATGATGGATAGTTTCACACAAATCCTTCGGCGGCTACCAATAGGAGACGCATCTTCTTCGAATGGAGGTGTCGCCCCCTTCAAGATACATATAAACTTCGATATTCCTATATTTGAAGGTCATATAGACGCAGATGTTGTAGAAAAGTGATTGAATCTACTATAAGGGCATTTTTCTGTCCATAAATTTTCAAATAGAGAAAAGATTACTTTTGCACTCCTCAAAGTTGTTCCCGATGTCAAATATTGGTGGGAAACTTTCTGTGAGCAAAAGGAAACAAAGGACACCTCATTATTTTCAGTCATGGCCATCTGGGAATCCTTTAGGGATGATTTTAAGGAACAATACTACCATGTTGAAAGTTATGACGACCTGTATACCAAATGGACCACACTGCGGCAAGAAAGAGACCAAGCAGTGCCAAATTTCACAAATATCTTCCATACCTTGCGCACGAAGTTGGGTATCAAATATCCAGAGAGACATATGGTGCTCAAGTATCATGGTGCTCTACATTGATACATCCATACCTAAATAGAATTTCTGGACATCTCATCCTTGGGTGCGGCCTACCGATATGTTGTCAAAATCGAGCAGAAGCTCAAACAAAAGATGCAGCAATTTGGGCCTGGGAACCCCTCACAACAAAAGCCAGGAAAGGGCAGCCCCAACCCACCGAGAAAAGGACAGAGTAAACATGGATAGTATCAAGACAACCAGTCCAAGCCACAAGAAAATAAGGACACCAGAAAGACAAAGAAATATACCGGGAAGTGGTGTGACTTCCATAAGAGCCCTTGGCATAACACTGTTGACTGCTGCTCAAAACAGTTATTGGTGGCCAAAGTGAAATCCTCTGAATCAAATGCGGATTCTGACTCTGAGATAGAACCAAAAAGGGGAATACAGATCATTGACGTGGAACCCAGTGCCACTGTTGCTACCACCAAGCTCCAGCCTGGTGAACCAGACGAGCCAGAAGAAGGAGAGTGCCTCTTCCATTCATAGATGTAGGTAAAAGGCACCCCGTTTCACTTCATCGTTGATAGCGGTAGACAAAAGAACCTCATCTCAGTAGATTTCATCAAGCGGTTGGCCCTACCAACAATGTCGCACCCACAACCCTACATCATTGGATGGCTCCGCCAAGGAAAAGATCTCTGCGTCAGCCAACAGTGTCGACTGTCATACGACATCAAGCCCTTCAAAGACGAGGTATTGTGTGATGTTTCTCCTCTAGAAGTTTGTGATGTTCTTTTGGGCCAACCTTATTTATCGAAACATCATGTTGTATATGATTCTAGGCCTCGTAGTGTTATTATTGCTTTGAACAGGAAATTGTACAGGATACCCGAGGCAGTCCCAACTAGTGTTATTTCCTTAATCTCTACTAAGCAATGAAGGAAGGTCATCTCTCAGATGGGGAAGTTTGTCTTCTTCGAGATTCTCTCTCAGAATAAGTGAAAGATCACAGCCACATCCAGGGTCTCTCCGTCCGACCTCTCCACATAGCAGAAGCAAGTATATAAGGTCGTGGAAGAATACTTAGATATCTTCTCCTCACCTACAGGGGTACCTCTGCACTGCCAGGTCAAACACCCCATCGATATGACCCTTGGTGCACCGTTGCCCAATGGGTCAGTATATCTTCACTCTTTGTTAGAGACTGAGGAGATCAAGCGACAGATCCAAGAACTTCTCCACAAGGGGGCCATCCACCCCAGTTCATCACCTTGCAGGAGCCCAATTGTGTTGGTACAGATGAAAGATGGAGCCTGAGGACTCTGTATTGATTATCGGGCTCTGAAAAAAATCACAGTCAGAAACCCGTACTTGATTCCCCAAATCGATCACCTCTTTCATCAACTCATGGGGGCCAAATACTTCAGTAAGATTGATCTGAAGTCTGGCTACCACCAGGTCCCGATAGAACAGATAGATGTATGGAAGACCGCCTTCAAGTCAAAGCAAGGATTTTTTGAATGGTTGGTCATGCCCTTTGGTTTGACAAATGCTCCAGCCACTTTCATGAGGATGATGGATGATATCCTATGACCATTCACCAATACTTTTGTAGTGGTGTATATGGATGACTATCTAATTTACAGCAAGACTTGGGACGAACACTTGTAGCATATTCAGCAAGTTTTGCACACCCTTCAGTAGCACAAGTTATACACCAACTTGGAAAAATTCTCCTTCGGCATGGACAGGGTCCATTACCTAGGCTACATCATTAATTAGCATGGAATGCATGTGGATCCAACCAAGATCCAATTCATATGTGACTGGCCAGCCCCAACAACACTCACTGAGCTTCGAAGCTTCTTGGGCCTTGTCAATTAATACCGCAGGTTCGTGTTGGGATTCTCTCATATTGCATGGGCCCTCAGCCAAATAAACAGGGGTGGTGGTAAGGTGAAATTTGCATGGCGTCAGTCCCAACAACAAGAGTTCGATGATTTGAAGCAATGTTTGTGCTCAGCCCCAGTACTTTCACTACCAGACCTGCAGCATCCCTTTAAGATCAAGATAAACGCTTCAGACTATGTTGTGTGCATCGTTCTCACACAGCATGGCCACCACATGGCCTATCATAGTGAGACATTTTCAAATATTGTCCATAAGTACCCTAATTACCACAAAGAAATGTAATCCATTGTGCAAGCATGCCACCAGTGGAGACATTACATTCTTGGGAAGGAGGTAGTCATCCACATTGATCATAAGCCACTTCAGCTCATGCAGACAAAGGGAAAATTGCAGAATGACCACCATAAAAAGTGTTCCAAATACTTGCAGCAATTCCACCTCAACATCAAGTATAAAACAGGAAGCACCAATCATGTCATTGGTTGCCTCAACAGACCGCTAGTCATGGAACTCACCACAGTGCTAGAATCTTGTGGCCATGAAACATCTGGATGGCCCCAACTCTATGAGAAAAACCCTAACTTCGCCACCACCAACCAAATGTTGCGTACAAATGCAGTTGTCGATCATTTCCATCTTCAGGATGGGCTGTTGTGTCCTCTAGGCCATATCTCTATTCCATCAAGTGAGCGAGTGAAGCTGATCTAGGAAGCCCACTACAGTTGGGTGGTGGGACATTATGGGGTCGAAAATACAGTGGCGATGCTACAAAAATATCTCTACTGGGAGGTCGTCTTAATGCATGTCCCCAATGAGGTCGGAACACAAAGAGTTGGGTCTCGAGCTTGCTTCTCTTGAGTACAGAAGCTCTCGCATGCCCAAGCGACCTCCCATGGCAGGAGAAAATAAATATGATGGGACAGGAGATCCTTTCAAACTGTTGATTGAGGAATCCCTCACACAACAGAGGAATGAGATGATGGATAGTTTCACACAAATCCTTCGGCAGCTACCAACAGGCAACGCATCTTCTTCAAACGGAGTCGCCGCCCCCTTCAAGGTACAAATAAACTTCGATATTCCTATATTTTAAGGTCAGATAGACACAGATGTTGTAGACAAGTGGTTGAATCTACTTGAAGGGTATTTTTCTGTCCATAACTTTTCGAATAGAGAAAATATTACTTTTGCACTCCTCAAAGATGTTCCCCATGTCAAAGATTGGTGGGAAACTTTCTATGAGCAAAAGGAAACAGACGAAACCTCATTATTTTTAGTCATGGACACCTGGGAATCCTTCATGGATACTATTAAGGAACAATACTACCCTGTCAGAAGTTATGATGACCTGTATACCAAATGGACCACACTGTGGCAAGAAAGAGACCAAGCAATGCCAAATTTCACAAATATCTTCCATACCTTGCGCACCAAGTTGGGTATCAAAGATTCGAAGAAACATCTGGTGCTTAAGTATCATAGTTCTCTACATAGATACATCCAAACCGAAATGGAATTTCTGGACATCTCATCCTTGGGTGCGACCTACCGATATGTCATTGAAATCGAGCAGAAGCTCAAACAAAAGACGCGGCAATTTGGGCCTGGGAACCCCACACAAAAAAAGCCAGGAAAGGGCGACCCCAACCCACCGAAAAAGGATAGATAAAATATGGATAGTATTAGGACAACCAGTCCAAGATATAAGCAAATAAGGACAATGGAAAGACAAAGAAATATACCGGGAAGTGGTTCGACTTCCATAAGAGCCCTTGGCATAACACTGTTGACTGCCACTCAAAGAAGTCGTTGGTGGCCGAAGTGAAAGCCTCTGAATCAGATGTGGATTCTGAATCTGATCCAAAACCATAAAAGGGAAGATGAATCATTGACACGGAACCCAATGCCACTGTTTCTACCACCAAGCTCCAGCCTGGTGAACCAGATGAGCCAGAAGAAGGAGAGTGCCTCTTCCATTCACAGATGTGGGTAAAAGGCACCCCGCTGCACTTCATTGTTGATAGAGGTATCCAGAAGAACCTCATCTCAGCAGAGGTCATCAAGCAGTTTTCCCTGCCAACAATGTCGCACCCACAACCCTACACCATTGGATGGTTCCGCAAAGGAAGTGATCTCCACATCAGCCAACAGTGTCAACTATCGTACGGCATCAAGCCCTTCAATGACAAGGTATTGTGTGATGTTTCTCCTCTCGAAGTTTGTGATGTTATTTTGGTCCAACCTTATTTATAGAAACGTCATGTTGTATATGAGTCTAGGCCTCCTAGTGTTATTATTACTTTGAATAGGGAATTGTACAGGATACCTGAGGCAGTCCCACCTAATGTTATTTCCTCGATCTCTACTAAGCAATGCAGGAAGGTCATCTCTCATACGGGGAATTTTATCTTCTTCGTGATTCACTCTCAGAATAAGCAAAAGATAACAACCACATCCAGGGTCTCTGCGACCGACCTCTCCACACAACAAAAGAAAGTAGATAAGGTCATGGGAGAATACTCGGATATCTTCTCCTCACCTACATGGGTACCTCTACACTGCCAGGTCAACCAACCCATAAATCTGACCCCCGACACACCGCTCCCCAATGTGCCAGTCTATCGTCGCTCTTTGTTAGAGAATGAGGAGATCAAGTGACAGATCCAAGAACTGCTCAACAAGGGGCACATCCACCCCAGTTCATCACCATACAGGAGCGCAATCATGCTAGTACAGAAGAAATATGGAACCTGGCAACTCTATATTGATTACTGGGCTCTAAATAAAATCACAGTCAGAAATCGGTACCTGATTCCCCGAATCGATGATCAACTCATGCAGGCCCAATACTTCAGTACGATTGATCTGAAGTCTGGCTACCTCTAGTTCCCGATAGAACAGAGAGATGTATGGAAGACTGCCTTCAAGTCAAAGGAAGGCCTTTTTGAATGGTTGGTCATTCCCTTTGGTTTTACAAATGATCCAGCCACTTTCATGAGGATGATGGACGATATACTGCGACCATTCAGCAATACTTTTGTAGTGGTGTATCTAGATGACTATCTAATTTACAACAAGACTTGGGCCGAACACTTGCAGCATATTCAGCAGGTTCTGCACACCCTATGGCAGCACAAGCTATACGCCAACTTGGAAAAATGCTCCTTCATCATGGACATGGTCCATTACCTAGGATACATCATTGATCAGCATGGTGTGCATGTGGATCCAACCAAGATCCAAGTCATCCGTCACTGGCCAGCCCCAACAACACTCACTGAGCTTCGAAGCTTCTTGGGCCTTGCCAATTTCTACCGTAGGTTTGTGTTGGGATTCTCCCATATTGCATGGGCCCTCAGCCAAATAAACAGGGGTGGTGGTAAGGTGAAATTTGTGTGGGGTTGGTCCCAACAACAAGCATTCGATGATTTGAAGCAGTGCTTGTGCTCACCCCGAGTACTTTCTCTACCATACCTTCAACATCCCTTTGAGATCGAGACAGATGCTTCAGACTATGCCGTGGGCGTCATTTTTACTCAGCACGGCCACCCTGTGGCCTATCATAGTGAGACACTGTCAGATATTGTCCGTAAGTACCTTACTTATGACAAAGAAATGTACTCCATTGTGAAAGCATGCCGCTAGTGGAGACAATAAATTCTTGCGAAGGAGACAGTCATCCACACTAATCATAATCCAATGCAGTTCATGCAGACACAAGGGAAATTGGAAAATGACCGCCATCAAAAGTGGTCCATATACTTGCAACAATTCCACCTCAACATCAAGTATAAAATATGAAGCACCAATTGTGTTGTTGATCGCCTCAGCAAACCGCCAGTCGCGACACTCACCACGGTGCTAGACTCTTGTGGCCATGATACATCTGGATGGTGCCAACTCTATGAGACAAACCCTGACTTCGCCACCACCTAACAAATGTTGGGTGCAAATGCATTTGTCGATAATTTCCATTTTTAGGATGGGTTGTTGTGTTGTTTGGTCCATATCTGTGTTCCATCAAGTGAGCGAGTGAATTTTATCTAGGAATCCCACTACAGTCAGGTGGCAGGACACTTCGGCGTTGAAAAGACAGTGGCAATGTTATAGAAACATTTCTACTGGTTGAAACTTCGACAGAAGGTCAACAAGTATATCAGGTCCTGCGTTGCCTACGTTATTGCCAAACCAACCACTAAGAAATAGGGCATGTATACCCCTCTTCCTACTCCTGACAGGCCATGGGAATCCATCGCAATGGACTACATGTCGGGCCTCCCATCAACCAAGCGGGGAAATGATTGTGTTTTTGTGGTTGTTGATCGCTTTTCTAAGATGGTGATTCTAGTTGCCTGCAAGAAGAGCATCACAGCAGAGGCCACTGCCAAGCTCTTCTTTGAACGAGTCTGGGTACATTTTGGAATCCCACAAACCATTGTCTCGAATCAGGATTTTCGATATCTCATCACATTCTGTTTGATCCTCTGGTCACTGTCGGACACCAATCTCACCAAATCCATGGCCTTCCACCCCAAGACAGATGGCCAAACCGAGGTTGTAAATCGAATGATTGTGCATATCCTTCGCATATATAATTCAAAGCACCCCCACACATGGGATGATAGCCTTCCATATGTCCATCATAGCTACAACCAAACCCTGCATAGCTCAACCAGCCACAGCCCCTTTCAAGTTGGGTTGGGATTCCAACCATTGGGTCCCATAGATGATGCACTTCCCCTTGCGGTAACCTCGACTGACTCATCTCCTGCTCCAACTAAAGAGAAAAAATCCACCCTGTTCATTGAGTGGATCCAAGAAATACACCAATATGTTCAGGATATCCTACAGAAGTCCAATGATAAGTACAAACAGCGCCATGATCAACATCGGGTGCCACATAAGTTTTAGGTGGGCGAAAAAGTTTGGTTGCACTTGCAGAAAGAACACCTTACAGGACCCCATCGGAAGCTTCACCCACTTCGTTATGGATCGTAAACTATCACCAAGGTCGGGGGGGTTAATTATTTTGAGCTTAACATCCCTCCTTTCCTTGGTCTGCACCCAGTGTTTAACGTGGATCTCCTTCGCCCTTATTTCCCACCATTATTGGACACCTCAGAAGTAGCAGAACAACTGAAACCAACAGAGATCAACCCCGACTGCATACAACAGGCATCCAATGATCAGATTGTGGATAGATAGATCAAGGGCACTCGACAACAAAGGATCTGGCTTTATCGAGTCGTCAAAGAAGGGCAGCTTCTACACCAAGGCAAGTGGCCCACCCGGGGTCAAACTCAGCAGATATTTCCTCATCTAATGGGGGACCTCAACGCAATGGATACCATTGCTTCCTAAGGAGGGATTTCTTATCCATATGGATATCGGTGGTCACCCACCTTTTCCAGCTGGCTCAAAACAGTTTTCTGACAATTTTGGCAATTTACTTTTTTTAACAGTTTTAACTTCTGGGTCCATTTTAAGGGTCTAAATGAATATTTTTCGGTATCGAGCTCCTCAATGATGTCCTAAGGAAATAATAATCCCCCAAATTGAATCTCCTTGATGATACCTTTCCAATGGGCTATCACACGCCTAAAATGGAGATCATATGCAAAAGTTACGACCTCGAGAAGTTGATGTACTAACTTACCCAAACGGGGCCCACATGACTTTTGGCGCTTCATCTCCTAGGGTTAGGTTTTTGGATGTCTCAGGTTTTTGGAATTATTGATTATTGTAAAAATGCCTTCAGAGCCTCATTGTAATTTTATTCTTGCAAATGCGTGCTACCATCACATCTCTTCTCAAAGATAAGCCGCCACCATTCCAGCAAGCTTGTTTCCGCTGCATTTTACAGTTTCAGCTTATTTCGTTATTGAATAGAAAACCAGTTTTATTGTATCTCTGATATTTTTTGTTAAGCACCTGTTAATAATATGTATTCATTTATTTCTACTCATAAAATCTATATCAGTGGCATCAGAGCGGTCTGCTCCTTGTCGTCTTAATGCATGTCCCCAATGAGGTTGGAGTAAAAAGAGTTGAGTTAGCTTGTTTCTCTTGAGGACAGAAGCACTCGCACGTGCAAGCAACCTGCCATGGCAGGAGAAAATCAATATGATGGGATAGGAGATCCTTTCAAACTGTTGATTGAGGAATCTCTCACACAACAGAGGAATGAGATGATGGATAGTTTCGCGCAAATCCTTTGGCGGCTACCAACAGGCGACACATCTTCTTCCAACGGAGGTGTCGCCCCCTTCAAGGTACAAATAAACTTCGATATTCCTATATTTGAAGGTCAGATAGACACAAATGTTGTAGACAAGTGGTTGAATCTACTAGAAGGGTATTTTTCTATCCATAACTTTTTGAATAGAGAAAAGATTACTTTTGCGCTCCTCAAAGCTATTCCCCATGTCAAAGATTAGTGGGAAACTTTCTATGAGAAAAAGGAAACAGAGAAAACCTCATTATTTTCAGTCACGGCCACCTGGGAATCTTTCAGGGATGCTATTAAGGAACAATACTACCCTGTTAGAAGTTATGATGACCTGTATACCAAATGGACCACACTGTGGCAAGAAAGAGACCAAGAAGTGCCAGATTTCACAAATATCTTCCATACCTTGCGCACCAAGTTGGGTATCAAAGATTTTGAGTGACATCTAGTGCTCAAGTATCATGATTCTCTGCATAGATACATCCAAACTGAAATCGAATTTCTGGACATCTCATCCTTAGGCGCAGCCTACCGATATGCCGTCAAAATCGAACAGAAGCTCAAACAAAAGATGTGGCAATTTGGGCCTGCGAACCCCTCACAACAAAAGCCAGGAAAGGGTGGCCCCAACCCACCCTACCAAGGA
>ML796140.1:236769-278721 GCA_009831015.1 Picea engelmannii | reverse complement strand
TCTTCACCTAATCCTGTGATAGCATTAACAACTTCATCAACTCTAAGAAGATAGGTTGCAATATCTTCCTTTTCATTCCTCTTCAAATTTTCAAATTCCGCTCTATGTCATTGAAGCTTGACCTGCTTAACTTTTGGATCACCTTCGTAGATACTCTTGAGTTTGTCCCATACCTCTTTAGCAGTGCTCCAGCCCATCAATTTGCTAGCAATGTTTGGTGCCAATGCTGCTATAATAACATGTCTGGATTTTGAATTACAACTCATAAGTTTCTTCTCATTTGGATCGGTTGGAGCATTATTTTGGATTACATAGCCATTTACAACTGAGTACCAAATGTCTACTCCCAAAGCTGTTAGGTAAGTTTTCACTCTATCACTCCAGTATGCATAATTTCTCCCATCAAATTTTTGAATCTGATTTGAAATGTTCTCATGGTCATCCATCTCTGCTCAGGATTTTCCTCCCAGTGGTTAAACTATTCTGAAGGCAACCTGCTCTGATACCAATTGTTGATACTGACAGGGGGGTGAATCAGTATCAAGTACAATTTAAAAAAATTTTCAACTTATACTTAAACCATTTAATTATATCCAATGAGAAATGAACAATAGTATAAGAGTTACGCCAATACACCACAATACATCATACACAATATATGAGAAATAATCAATAGCTATTGTTCAAGGGAAGTAATGACTTCCAAAGGTAGCTACAACTTCCAAATGTAAAGGGAGGGATAAACCTACAAGAGGAAGATAGAATCCTCCAATATCAAGAGAGATTTTAACTCTCCATTCTTTCCCCTTCATTCCACCCAAGAATATATGAGAGATAATAAAACTTTACATTAAATCATCATCATAAACCAATCATCACATAGAACCTGATAATGCTTCCTGAGACTTATTCAATTTCTGAAATTCTTCAATTCTTGGAGTACTCTGATCCTATATATAATATTACTCAATTTATTCTCTGAAACTCGTCCAAGTTTCACTCCTTGAATCCTCCCCAAAAATAAGTTATAGAAAGAATGGTAGACTTTATTCAATTCTGGTCTATTCAAGAGAGTAAACTTGCACAGAATGCCCCTCGCTCAATATTTAACATACAATTCTGAAAATTGCACACAAGAAAATACAGTTCGTACTCTGTCCAATGCAATGTTTTCCACTTCATTTGGATTCTCTATGAAGAAGTTATGATTGTTTTACCCGGAACACTTGTTTATTGACTAGCTTCAGGACTGGTCAAAAACCCTGTCTTCCACAGAGTGTATCTCCATAATTATAGAGAATAAAGAGCTGAAATTTTTACCACAGGTACCTTGATATGTCTTCTCAATACCATAGCAATTTCACCATATGAATCATTCTAGAAAAAAAGTTATAGAACAAATGGTAAGATGGCCTGAAAATAACATACCTTAGAACACATCACCAAAACACTTCATCCTCCCTTGAAATTTGGCCTTCTTTGCTTCTGATTTCCTTTGAAATTCGACTTGTGTATCAAATCAATGTATAATGATATTTGTTTAAACCATTTATGTCACTTCCTTTTAACATTAGGGCCGACCTGAAAATTTCTTATTTTGTAATTCTTTTCTTTAATTATCTTCAGGGCCTACATGTACTTCCTTCTTCAATTCACTTTATCATCTTCAAAAATTAATTTCTCCTCAACCATGAGGATCCCCATGACGTGCCACATACCAGTGAAAACAACATGATGTATACTATCCATCCATGGGTCTTGTATCTACATGTGCATTTTCCTTCATGTCCAAATACCTTCATCAATCTTGTGGTCCAAAACCCATGACTAGGGTTGACATCAATGACAACAACCAATCTTCCTACAGTATCTATATGACATTCTAATTTACAGCAAGACTTGGGCCAAACACTTGCAGCATATTCAATAGGTTCTTCACACCCCATGGAAGCACAAGCTATATGCCAACTTGGAAAAAATGCTTCTTCGGCATGGACAGGGTCCATTACCTGGGCTACATCATTGATCAGCATGGCGTACATGTGAATCCAGCCAAGATCCAAGTCATCTGTGACTGGTCAGCCCCAACAACACTCACTGAGCTTCGAAGCTTCTTGGGCCTTGCCAATTTCTACCATAGGTTCAAGTTGGGATTCTCCCATATTGCATGGGCCCTCAGCCAAATAAACAGGTGTGGTGGTAAGGAAAAATTTGTGTGGGGCCGGTCCCAATAACAAGCGTTCGATGATTTGAAGTAGCGCTTGTGCTCAGCCCCAGTACTTTCACTACCATACCTACAACATCCCTTTGAGATCGAGACCGATGCTTCAGACTATGTTTTCGACGCCATTCACACTAAGCACAGCCACCCCGTGTTCTATCAAAGTGATACACTGTCAGATACTGTATGCAAGTACCCTACTTACGACAAAGAAATGTACTCCATTGTGAAAGCATGCCGCCAGTGGAGAAATTACATTCTTGGGAAGGAGACAGTCATCCACACTAATCATAAGCCACTGCAGTTCATGCAAACATAGGGGAAATTGCAGAATGACTGCCATCAAAAGTGGTCCACATACTTGCAGCAATTCCACCTCAATATCAAGTATAAAACAGGAAGCACCAATCATGTCGTTGATTGCCTCAGCAGACCACCATTCGCGGCACTCACCACAGTGCTAGACTCTTGTGGCCATGAGACATCTCAATGGCCCCAACTCTATGAGACAGACCCTGACTTCACCACCACCTACCAAATGTTGGGTGCAAACGCAGTTGTCGATAATTTCCATCTTCAGGATGGGTTGTTGTGTCGTCTGGGCCATATCTGTGTTCCATCAAGCGAGTGAGTGAAGTTGATCTGGGAATCCCACTTCATTCGGGTGGCGAGACACTTCGGTGTCGAAAAGACAGTGGCGATGCTACAGAAACATTTCTACTGGCTGAAACTTCGACAGGAGGTTAGCAAGTATATCAGGTCCTGCACTGCCTGCGCTATTGCCAAACCGACCACTAAGAAACAGGGCCTGTACACCCCTCTTCCTACTCGTGACAGGTCATGGGAATCCATCTCAATGGACTACATGTCAGGCCTCCCATCCACCAAATGGGGAAATGACTATGTTTTTGTGGTTGTTGATCGCTTTTATAAGATGGCGATTCTAGTTGCCTGCAAGAAGAGAATCACAGCAGAGGCCACTGCCAAGCTCTTCTTTGAACGAGTCTGGGTACATTTTGGAATCCCACAAACCATTGTCTCATATCAGGATAGTCGATTTCTCAGCACATTCTGGTCGATCCTCTGGTCACTGTTGGACACCAAGCTCACCAAATCCACGGACTTCCACCCCCAGACAGATGGCCAAACCGAGGTTGTAAAACGAATTATTGTGCATATCCTTCGCATGTATAATTCAAATAACCCTCGCACATGGGATGAGAGCCTTCCCTATGTCTAGCATAGCTACAACCGATCCCTGCATAGATCAACCGACCACAACCCCTTTCAAGTGGGGTTGGGATTCCAACCATTGGGTCCCATAGATGTTTCACTTCCCCTTGTAGTCACCTCGACCGACTCATCTCCTGCTCCAAATAAAGCGAACAAAGCCACCCGGTTCATTGAGTGGATCCAGCACATCCTCCAACAGGTTTAGGATATCCTACCGAAGTCCAATGACAAGTACAAACAATACCATGATCAACATCGGGTGCCACATAAGTTTCATGTGGGCGACAAAGTTTGGTTGCACTTGCAGAAAGAACGCCTTACAGGACCCCATCAGAAGCTTCGCCCACTCCGTTATGGGTCGTACACTATCACCAAGGCCATGGGGGATAATGCTTTTGAGCTCAACATTCCTCCTTTCCTTGGCCTGCACCCAGTGTTTAACGTGGATCTCCTTTGCCCTTATTTCCCACCATTATTGGACACCTCAGAAGTAGCAGAATAGATGACACCAATAGAGCTCAACCCCGACTGCATACAGCAGGCATCCAATGATCAGATTGTGGATAGACAGATCAAGGGCACTCGAAAATAAAGCATCCATCTTTATTGAGTCGTCAAAGCAGGGCAGCTCCTGCACCAAGGCAAGTGGCTCACCCGGGGCCAAATTCAGTAGAAATTTCCTCATTTGATCGGGGACCTCAACAGAATGGAGACCATTGCTTCCTAAGGATGGAGGATTGATCCAGATGGATATCGGTGGCCACCCACCTTTTCCAACTAGCTCAAAACAGTTTTCTGACATTTTTGGCAATTTACTATTTTTAGCAACTTTAACTTCCTAAACCATTTTGAGGGCCTAAATGAAGGTTTTTCAAGATAGATCTCCTAAATGATAACTGAAGGCATGATTGAGCCCCCAAAATGAATTTTCTCAATGATACCTTTCCAACGGGCTATCACACGACTAAAACGGAGATTGTATGCAAAAGTTACGACCCCAGGAAGTTGATGTACTAACTTACCCAAACGAGGCCCACATGACTTTTGGCGCTTCATCTCCTAGGGCTAGGTTTTTGGATGTCAAGGGTTTTGGGCATTCTTTATTATTGTAAAAATTCCTTCAAAGCCTCATTTTTATTTTCTTCTTGTGAATGCACGTTGTCGTCGCATCTCTTCTTAGAGATAAGCCACCACCATTCCAGCAAGCTTGTTTCCACTCCATTTTACAGTTTCATCTTATTTTGTTATTGAATAGAAAACCAGTTTTACTATATCTATGTTATTTTGTGTTAAGCACCTGTTAATAATCGGTATTCATTTCGTTCTGCTCATAAAATCCAGATCAATGATGGATTAAAATATCTTGGTTTCTGGCTGAAGTCAAATACCTATCTAAGGAAGGACTCAAACTGGCTAGTGGCTAAGTGTGAAAACAAATTATCATGTTGGTGCCATAGGTGGCTATCTAAGGGAGGGTGAATGGTGCTTTTCAAGGTGGATCTAGAGGTTATCTCGGTGTATTTGATGTCTTTATCCTAGATTCCAAAGGGGGTTTTAGAGAATAGTCTAAGACTATGCTTCTGATTTCTGTGGTCGAGAAACATGGACAAAAAAGGAATCTCATGGATCAAATGGAATGCTCTTTCCCTTCCAAAATCATTAGGTGGTTGGGATTTAAAAATATATTTCTATTTTCAAAATCCCTAGCAACAAAAAGCATTTGGAGATTGATCGGTGGAAATGGGATATGGGTTCAAGCAATCCAACAAAAATATATAACTTATGAGTCTATTGAAGACTAGCTTCAAAGACCTCAAAAATCATGTATAAATGCCTCTATGATTTGGAAAGTTGCAATAGTATCCTTCCCTTTGATCAGTGATGGTCTTGCCTGGAAATTCAGGGATGGTTCTAGGCTTTAGTTAGGGGAGGATCTGTGGGTGAGGAGTGTACTAGCACACATCCTTCTTGTTCATATGGAGTCAACATTTGAGAAATAGGGGCTTTCTTAAGCTAACACATATTGCTTACCCTGCTTCTACCTCTATGTGGGGACAAGGATGATATCCTTCTAAATACCTAGAGTTTAGAGGGGATGATATTCAAATTTGGAGAACTTTTGTTGACAAATTGAAGACTAGTCATGTTCTTCTGCTTGATAAAGAGGACTATTTGGTATGAGAAAATATTTCTTCTGGTAATTACACCACAAAGGATTGATATATTACACTTATTTATGCAAGTGAACAGGTGTTATCAGTTTGGTGGTGGAGGGAAGTCTGGAAGTTTCATTGTCCCTCAAAATGAAATTTTTTTATGTGGTTCCTACTTCAAAACAAACATTAATGTGGGATATACTACAACATAGAAACAAATGTGGTCCTAGGAGATGTTTTCTCTATAGATGTAATGAAGAATCCAATTATCACTTAGCAGAGACTTGTCCCCATACTCTCTAGGTGTGGAAGGAGTTGAAGATATTAGTTGGATGCAGAATTGTATGGACCAGTGAATCGGTGGAGGAATGCTTAAGAGGATGGTGCACAAACCTAGTGGTTAAGGATTTCAAAGCCTTACCACTAATCATTTTTGGGGGCATATGGTTGTTGTGAAACACTAGTGTTTTTTATGACATATTTATACCTCCATTGCAATGTGCCATGCAAGGAATTGGTATTTTAGAAATATTTGTATCTCTATCAAGAATGTGGTAGCATAAAAGATTAATAGAGATCATTCTTGGGATTATTTCAATGGGGTTGCTCAAGGAGAGTCTCAATCATGTGATTTTGGTGGTGCATTGCATATAAATGATGGAATGAGCTACAAATTCCATGTGGGATTAGGACACAACACAAACAACTTCTTGGAACTTATGGCTCTCAAACTAGTAATGCTTCTAGCCATTGAGAAAGGAATAGACATGTTACAAGTCGTCGGTGACTCAATGTCAATGATTAAATGGATTAGGGGTGATAAAGGTGCACAAATATCTCATTACAACCACTTCTAGATGAAAATAAAGGATCGGAAGCTCACTTCACTCATATCACTTTTATGCATATTTATAAAGAAAGGAATACCACTGCATATGTATTGTTAAAAGAGGGAAACAACGTGCCTTTTGGAAGTTGGTATATCTTGGAGCATGTTGCGGGTCAATGTACGTAATATTATCATACCCCTTTCATTTGATCTTTGCTTCAAAAGATTACTTCCTTCTTATGTGGTTGTGGACAAAACGGTTTAGCTTTCTCCATGTTATATTGGCTAGTAATTTTTTGCATATTTTTTTGGGACTATGACACAGGGATACGTCCCAGTATATATCTGAATGTGCAGGAATATTCAGGGGTCTATTGAATTATAATGGATAGTACTATATCAGGTTAAATATATATAGGGAGGCTAGCTTAATAAGATATTTTGGAAAAGTATTTTGTGTAATATTTTGTAGAACCAGTGATAACACACCATTTGTTTTTATGTATATGGTGATTAGACATGCTCTATGAGAACCTAAAAAATGTAACTTGATTATATTAATAAAATTACAATTTTTTTTCTATGGAAAAATAAAGTCCCATTGTCAATAAAACTTTTTCAATAAACAAAATAGGTTTCAACTACACTTCTAAATCTATCAACTCTACACTATATCAATGGTTTAAAATGACAAGATGGATTTCAAAAACACTTCTAAGTATATCAACTCTACATTATATCATTGGTTTACTCTAATCCAGAACAACCTATTTTCTTCCAATAAACCAGAATATTGTTTACTATCCATCTTCAAAACTCTATAGTAATCATTAATTCATGGAATTAGTAGAAGTTGCATGTCTAATGCTTGTCATATAGGACATATGACAACGTAAGCATTTTCTATGCATTAAACCATGATATGGAAAATATTAAATTAGTCTTCTATGTGTCTAAGGTGTATTCCTTGGTATCCCTGTACATGCAACTATAATAACTGAAATTATTGCATCAAATTAGAAAATTGTTGCATTTCGTGTCTTTAGTGGTAAGCTGTGTGATGTAAAGGGCCTTGTGCACTGCACTTTCATGGTATTTCACGCATAATATGTTGGTTGGTTTACTTAGAAATATTATCCCACATATATATATATATATATATATAATTCCATCTTAGATATATTCCCTCTATATATAAATATATATATATATATAATTCCATCTTACTTATGGATTTTTGGATTTTTGCCAATATATATTATTCCGCCTCATCTATGGATTTTTACTCATATATATTATTCCTTCTCTTACGTGTATTGCACGCCATATAACTTCGACGTGGATATTATCGAGGATAAGATTTCTTCGTGCATCTAGTTGGCGCCACATCAGCCCTATAAGTATGTAGGGAGTTTTCTTCGTGCATCTAGTTGGCGCCACATCAGCCCTATAAGTATGTAGGGAGTTGCTTGGAACACATTTTGCCCACTTGTGTGTTAAGAAAGGTAAACAATGTTGAAAGTGGTTGAAAGTGGCGTAAGGAGGTTTTCTTAATTCAAAATTGTAATTTTGCATTACAAATTTTTAGAATTTACAAATTGATTCATTATTTTGGAATACTTCTATTATAATTAAATTTTGTAATGTTAACATATGATATCTGCACTTTTATGAATAAAAAATAATTCTAGTTGGATTTTAGATCAAAATGTCAGTTTCTTTTTTTCTAATTTTAAGTCATCGAAAAAGATCAAATTCTTAAAGCATTTAAACTATGATAATGAAAAATATATGAAATCACTAGTGTTTCATCTTTCATAAAAAAAAAATTGCAACTTTAGGATATTATTTAGTGTTCTAGTTCATTTTAATATTGATGTTTATTTTTACAATGGGCTTTATTAATGGCTCAATTATATTAAAAGAAAATTCCCAGTGAAAATTTTGGGCATTTCTTCCCATTCATTGATGCTACTCAATGCAAATTCATCAAGTTGTTGATTATAATGTCTAACCCATTAGAAACATTGAATTAGATATGCAACAAAGCAATGAAAAAAAATCAACCTCATATCTTTTGCATGAAGCTCAAAACATCCATTAACTTTTTCTTTTGTATGTGTAAGAATGCAAATAATTTATAAAAATATTTGTAATCTACTTAAACATATTTTAAATCAAACATATTTCAAATTACAAAATTTTAAGAATCTTATAAACCACTTTACCTTTACTCTCAAGGAAGGAAAGTTGTGGAGGTGAATACATGTGCTTTATCACAATTGCACATTTATGTTTACCGACCCTCTAATGGTGAAGTAGATTCCCTTTCAAATCCAAGTCTTACTTGGATTTTATTACAATTGCACATGTATGTTTACACACCCTTTAATGGTGAAATAGATTCCTTTCAAATCCAAGTTTTACTTGGATTTGGGATTTTGGTATTTTCAAGAGTTCTCTTAATGTTATCATTTTGTTTGGAAGTATGTGTTATGTTTTTTCCTTCGCATAAGGATGGTTATTATATTATGAATTTATGTTTTTTTTTATTCATGTCTATAACAAGTTATATGTAATTTTTTGAAGTTATATTTTTGTTGATTGTGTTTAGAAACTCTATAAAATTTTGAGAAATAATAGAAGGTGATGTATAAGTTATATGTTTGAAATTTTTGTGAAGCTTGATAATGCAATATTTTTAAATTAAATAATTAATAATTAATTATTTATAAACACTTTATTTTATTATTAAAGAGAAAAATCATCCCATAAAAATTTTGAAATTTTGAAGTAAATAATAAAATTTGAATATAAAAAATAAAATTAATTTAATATTTCTTATTTATATTAATATTAAAAAAATATTGTAACATTCCATAAAGTCTAAACTATTTTGGACTCCATGATAATGATGAAGAAGAATAAATACAAATTTGATAAAATCTTTTACCTTTGAAACCATTATTTGGTGAATACACCCACAGAATAAGCTCTACTTTATTTTCATGACAGGGAATCTTTATTTTGCATTTATAAAATATAATTTTATATTGAAATTATAGTAGTGGTGTCAAATATTAAGATCCATTAATGTAAACCTCATCGTGAGATTTAGACTATCAATTATTTAAATTATTTAGATCTTATTTTTAGATTTTTTATGAATAAAAAAATAAACTATTTTAAGTAATTTTATATATGTTTATCATAAAAACTCATCCTTAATTATTAACCTAACTTATTTTTGGAAAAAAACTCATCTTCAATTATTAATTTATTTTTTTTTTATTTCATTATGTCCCCATATAAGAAAAGACACATTAATATATATATAGAGAGAGAGAAAAAAAGAGATATCTTGTGTATTGTATTGAGTGTGTTTAATGGTTAAGAACATGTGTTTCTTCCTTACAAGTCACTACAAGATGACCCTATTCCAATTCAATATAAACTAGCATACCCCTAGAGCAGGGGAAAGGGAACATGGAAGCGAATTGGGGTGGTTATGTTATTTAAAGATCACAGTGTTTTGTTTTTGGATGGAAAATGAATAATTCACAAGGTTAATCTTCATTTCACACCTAGCAATATATTTTCAATGATCATGTAGCTTTTCAATAATCACAAATATGTGACTGCAACTTTTGAGAGGAATAAAAGAGGAAGAAGATGCAGTGATTAAGAGGGTGAAGAGACAACGATGGAGGAAAACCAAAGGAAAATAATAGCATCATAAACTAAACTGAAGTTACCAAAAATGCAAGGTAATAAAATATTGTGAAATGTATGCAGCAAAAATGTTTGAAAACTCGTCACAAAATATATTTTGCTAAATATATGAAAATTTCAATTTGAATTTCTTCAATCATACAAAGAAAACATTTAAAAATTCTAATAAATTGGCAATAAACATTTCCAAACATTATACACATTAAGATATACATTTTAGATCCTTTCTAGCATACAAAATTAAGATATTAAGATATAGACTAGTTTTAAACTCTCTCTAACTTACAAATCTTATCCATAATTCTCATGTTCTAAAATGATTTCATTCTATATTTAATCTCTCTCTAACTTATATAGTTGTTATCCATAATCGACATGTCCCTAGATGTGATTTCATTTTATATTAAAAGTATGCTCCACAAGTCAAGCACCCATCACATGGAAAATTTTAATGCAAGAAAAGGAGATTCCACCAAAATTAAACTAAGTATATTGGGAGAGACAAAATTATGGCCAAATACAATTGCTTATTAGATTAAAATTTAATTGAAAGAAGAAGGAACTTTTGAGATAAAAGGAATTTAGTAAAAAAAATAAAAACAAAGTTTATCTATGTTACAAACCCTTTTGTCTACCATCTCTATTGAGATAAGTCAAAAGAAGATTCATTTTACAAACACATTTAAATTAAATAAATCTTAAAATTGTCTTATGGGCGTTTTGTTAATAATCTCTCTTAAGGTTGAAGGATAATGATTTTAGAGTAAAATCTATTGTGTTAGAAGTTAGAACAAAAACTCATTTACTCCAAAAAAAAAATTATGCAAGGCTTGGTCATCCTACATTGATCTATATGTTTTGTTACCCACTGGAATAATCATTGCCAACATTGTGTGCTCCCAGCTTAACAACTAAACAACTAACTATCATTTTTGGGTACTTTTTTTGCACTGGCAATCGACTAACGGTCGCGGCTCTAATCTAGGGTTCTAGCATCACAAGGCTTCGCGTGAGTTGTCCATGGACCCCTCTGAGAGGGGGGACCCCCCCAGGCTCTTTGTCCTCGAACCTTCAGGCCTTTCATGCCTTAATATCTTCCTATGCAAAGACCCACAAGTCTGCTCCCTCCAGATTTGTAAAACAAATGGACGAGATTCCTAAAGTAGGCATTCATCCATCATCGACCCATCCACTAGCGTTGAGATTGGAAGAAAATAGGTTGATAGGTAAGTTCACGGGTCTCTGGCCCTCTCCCAAAGCCATGCATCATTAGCTAGATCAAAATTGGAGAAAATTGATTCAGTGACATATGTCTGCAGCCTTCTGTGGTAAGGGTTTCTTTGCATTCCTATTTGAAAAAAAAAATGATAGGGATTTAATCTTTCACATTGGACCATATTTCATGGGTGCAAGAGGAATGTACCTCAATAAATGGACCCCATACTTCAGTCCAGAAAACGACATTCCTTCAGTAGTTCATGTCTAGGTCAGGCTTCCTTTTGTCCCTTTGCATTGTTGGAACTATGAAACCCTAAAAAACATAGGTAACTCGCTGGGAAATTACATCGATCATGTTGAACTACAAGAAGGGCTTCAAGTTTGTGCCAGACTTTATGTGGAAGTGGATCTGGAAAAGGGACTTCCATAGGTAATCCAACTAACCATGGATAACTGGTCTTATGTGCAACATGTCAACTATGAGCAAATCCCATTCAAATGCAAAGAATTCCATGAATATGGACACTTCATGAAAATCTTTCCACAAGTCAAAGAATCCCAGATGCAAGATTCAAAACAGGATCAATGGAAATAACTCAAAAGGAAAAAAAATAATGGGAAGGCATCTTCCTTGAACCTCCCACAAGGACAAGGTGAAAAATCCACAGATCGGTGAGAAAGAACCCCAATCTCCCCACAGAAAGGAGAATCAAGTCATAATAGGTTTGTCAGAATTCCAATAAAATACAACATGGAAGACCATAGGGATCATCAGGAAGAAAATGGAAAAAGGAGACAAGAAGAAATAGAAGAAGAAAGCAGTAAAGGAAAAGAGAAAGAAATCTTGATTTCAAGTGGGGGAAAAATACAGCTAAATCTGTCTCGTATCTCCCTCCATAGATTCATGTTCTCTTTGAGGAAGATGAACAGTAAAATTTTGATAGTGACTCATACTTAGAGGCCACCCAGATAGCCACAACAAAAAAAACAGGGAGAAAATATAATAGAAACAAAAGGGAAATGATAGCAGATAGAGAGAAGGAATTAAGCATCCAAAAAACTTTAGAGGAAGCGCTAAGGAAAGAGAGAAAATCAGGTAAAAATAAGTCAGCCCTTCATAAGGGAGCAACTTCTCGGTCCTCTAAAGGGAGGGGGGGCCAAAACCCACTGGTAAATTATGAAAATTGTCTCCTGGAACTGTAGAGGTTTAGGGAGCGGGGAAAAAAAAGAAGTAAGAAAGATAATAAAAATTGAAAATCCCGCAATCCTTCTACTCGATGAGACAAAAATGAGGGATCAAGAAACCCTCCAATGAATGCAAAAAAAATGGAAAAAAGGAGAATGAAAAGCAATTAGTTCGAGAGGTGCCTCAGGAGGGACCTGTACAATTTGGAACGTGGAAGACTTCATTCTAGAGGATCACCTGCAGTCTCAATTTTGGATGGTGGTCTCTCTATTAAGGAAATCCACAGGTATGATCTACACAATTATTAATTTTTATATGACAAATAATTACTTGGAAAAATTTGGATGTTGGAGATCCCTCCTAGACCTAGCCAATGAAAATCTTAAACAAAATCTGATTATAGTTGGGGATTTTAATACCACAAGAGGGTTATGAGAAAATCGAGTTGGATCTATAGTGAGGGATCAATTCAGAGAAAAAATGAATGATCTAATCTCAGATCTGGATCTCTTCGATGTTCCCCCCTCCAAAGTTCTTTATACCTAGAACAACAGAATAACAAGGCCAGGCCACATTGTTGCGAGGCTAGATCGTTTTTTAATAAGCAACTCCTTTCTTACATTACCAGACTCAGCCTCTTCAATGATCCGTATTATTTTGAGGATGACATGAAGAAAAAAATATAACCGATATATAACAAGGAAATACACAGAGATAATGTGGAGAACACAGAAATATAGTGAAAACCAACTTCTATTAATGAACAATAGAGAAAAACATTGTAGAACAAAAACTAGCAGAATGGGGTAGCCTATCTCTGAAAAGAAAGAGATGTTGGCTACGCTTCATTCGCAACAAGATTTACATCACACTCCATTGCCTACTTAAAGGGCCTCCTTCACCTCAATTATATATGAGAGAGTGAGAGGAGAACAATGCCCATGATGCATGTGGGATAAATTGGACTAAGTTTATAAATTCCATAGACATGTAAAACATTAGGAATTCTTGGACGATCACCCATCCCAGTACTACTCTAGACTGAGCGTGCTTAACTGTAGAGTTCTAATGGGATCCAGTGCATTAACTCTATGTTGTAGGCATGTGCATAAGACCACTAGGAAACCATTACATGATGTCTGTAATTAGAAAATGAAGATGACATTAAATTCCATTCCCCATCAAAAGGTTAAATATCATGGTTTATCAAAACCACAAGCTCAAAATGGTGATTCAGTGGAAAAGGTGGATGGCCACCAAGATCCATCTAGATCATTCCTCCCCCCTTATGAAGAAATTGTCCCCGTTGTGTTAAGTTACCTTAGGAGACAGGGATACTTCTGCTAAATTTGAAGCTTGGTGCATTGCTTGCCTTGTTGAAGAAGTTGTCTTGCTTAGTTTGTTGAAGGTTGTCTTGAACCTGTTGTTGGAGGGGTTGGATCTGTTCAACCAATCTAGTTGAATGATATACCTGAGTGTGGGAGGACTAAGTCGGTGAAGAGCAGCATGAAGAGTATGAAGGGTTATGTTATAACCTTTCTTGACTGGGCAGTGTGGAGGCACCCCCATAGGTGCCACAAGAACATCTTGGTACTCTTCTACAATCTTGTTGATCTACTTTTGCTGGATATAAAGGTCTTGGGATGAGGCTGCAGTGGTTTTAGTGTCCCTCTATTCACCTTTTGATCAGATTGTGAAGAGGATAAACTTTGAAGTATGAGAGATTACTTTGTGGCATTGTTTTGGTGGGACAATGGTCGGAACTACCTCTGGTATCCTATATAGTTGACCCCCCAGAGTAACAATGACACTACGGGATTGAGACTCATAAATAGCCTAATGCCTCCACATATATGGCTGGACTAATAGAACATCACATACTTCCAGTGGGGAAACATCACACAATACCTCATTGTTGAAGGGATTGATGCCATAGGATAGGCAACACTGTTGGCTGACATGAAGATCTTGACTCTGGTGAAGCCATCTAATGTTGTATGGTTGTGGGTGTGGTGTTGTTGGCAAATCCAACTGCTTGACAACCTCTGCTAAGATGATGTTCTTTTGGCTTCCTCTATCAATAATAAAATGCAGTGGATTCCCCTTCACCCACATCTATGAATGGAAGTCACTCCCCCTCCTTATGATCCTCTTTTGTTTGGATTGTTGCAGTTGAGACAATAACAGTGGGTTTTTCATCAATGATTTGTCTCCTTTTATTATTTTCTGAATCAGGGTCCAAGTCAGGGTTCAGATCTTTGTCTTTGAGCTCGGCCACCAATGACTGTATTGAGTGACATTCATCAGTGTTGTGCCAAGGGATGTTGTGTAACTCACACCACTTTCCGGTGTTTTTCTTAGACTTCATGTTACCCTTCTTTGACTACATTTGGGACTGGCTCTCTTGAGTTTGGTCTTCCTTGCTCTGTCCTTCATTATGTGAGTTAGAGTTGCCTTTTCCATGCTTCTCCCACTTACTTTGCTACTTGAATTTCTGCTCAATTATGACTGCATATCGATAAGCATCTCCAAGTGAGGAGATGTCCAATAAATCCCTCTATGTTTGGATGTACCTGTGAAGACCACTGCAGTACTTCAAAACCAGGTGTCACTCGGATTATTTGATACCCAACTTTGAGCACAAGGTATGAAAGATGTTGGTGTATTCTGACACTGTCTGGTCTCTTTTCTGGCGTAGAGTTGTCAATCTCATGTATTGGTCATCATAGTTTCTGACAGGGTATAACTCCTCCTTTAGGGAATCTACAAAGGTCGCCCAAGTGGGTTCTCTCCCAAATAGTGTAGATTCATCCGTAGTGCACCTCTCCCAGTAACCTTCCCACCAAGCTCTAATACGGAGAAGGGATTTAAGGAACGTGAAGGTGATCTTTTCACTATCGAATTTTTTTTGGACAGAGTAATAACCTTGTAGGAGATTCAACCATATTTTTAGAGCATATGCATCGATCTGGCCTTCAAATAAGGGGATATCAAAATTGACTTGTACCTTGAAGCTTGCCGCATTTGCGAAATGGCTTCTTGTCGAAGATTCCTCAGTCGCCTCCATTGGTAGTCTTCGAAGGATCTAAGAAAAGTTGTCCATCATCGCGTTCCTCTATCGCATGAAGGCTTCCTCCAGCAATGTCTTGAGAGGATATCCTACTTTGTCATCTCTCTTTTCTTCCACCATGGGAGGTCACTTGGGCTGGCGAGAGTAGTTGTCCTCAAGAAAAACTATCTCGAGACCCAACTCTTTATACCCTGACCTCGTCGGGGACATGCTCTACGAAATGACAAGGAGAAGCCTGCTCTAATACAACTAATCCGTATTATTTTGAGAACGAAATGAAGAAAAAAATATGAATGATATATAACAAATAAATACAAAAAGATAATGCGGAGAACACAAAAATATAGTGAAAACCAACTTCTATTAATGAACAAGAGAGAAAAACATTATAGAACAAAAACTGGCAGAATGGGGTATCATATCTCTGAAAATAAAGAGATGTAGGCTACGCTTTATTCGCAAAAAGCTTTAAATCACACTCCATTGCCTTCTTAAAGGGCCTCCTTCACCTCAATTATATATGAGAGAGTGACAAGAGAACCTTTCCCATGATGCATGTGGGATAAATTGGACTAAGTTTATAAAATGTTATAGGCATGTAAAACACTAGGACTTCCTGGGCGGTCACCCATCCCAGTACTACTCTAGCTTGAGTGCCCTTAATTGTCGAGTTCTAATGGGATCCATTCCATTAATGCTATGTTGTAGTCATGTACATAAGACCACCAGGAAATCATTACATGATGTCTATAATTAACAAATGAAGATGACATTACATTACATTCCCTATCAAAAGGGTAAATATCATGGTTTATCAAAACCACTGGCTCAAAATGGTGATTCAGTGGAAAATGTGGATGGCCACCGAGATCCATCTGGATTATTTAATGATCCTGTCGTGGGAAGGATCATACCACCACCCTATCTCGCTATATTTTGAATCTTAGAAAAATTGAGGTCCTATTCCTTTCATGTTTAACCCCACATGGATGGCCTAGATTTCATCCCCACTATGACGTGAGTATGGAACCAATGGATCATTGGTTCCCCGGTGTTCATCTAGGAGCGAAAGTTGAAGTTGGTAAAAGAGGCTCTTAAATCATGGGCAAAATTATCCTCAAGACCGCTACAACTCAAGGTCAAAGAAAAAAAGCTACAGCTAGAAATAATCCAAGGGGGTATGGAGACAAAAGAAGTCCAGCAAAGTCAAATAATGTCTAAACAAAAAGCATACAAAGAGTACATTCAAGCATTAAAATAAGAATAAAACACCTGGAGATTAAATTCTAGAAGTCTCTGGTTGCAAACAGGTGATGAAAATACCTCTTTATTTCATAAACAAACAAAAGCAAGACAATGGACAAATCAAATCTTAGAAATAAAAACTCAGATAGGAGAAATCATAAAAGATTTTGATCAAATCAAGAAACAAACCTCCAGCCACTTCCTCAAGCTATACACCTCAGAAAGAAACACAGATGAACACTCAACTGAATATCTTCCCACCCATATCCCAAGCAAAATATCTGAAGAAGATAATCATAATCTCAACCAACAAATTGAAGAAAAAGAAATCTTAAAAGAAATCAATCAATTCAATGAGGATAAATCCCCAGGACCAGATGGGTTTACTCTTCATTTCTATAAAAAGTGTCAGCCCATAATCAAGTTGGACTTCATTAGAATGATCATATATGTGCACAATTCAAAAATAATGGGAGGAGCCACCAATTCCTGTTACACATGAAATTTGCACACCTAGGTACCTCGCCCTAAGTGTCGTAAAGTGTCATATAAGTGTCTTATACACTTTGACACCATGGAATAACCTATGTCGCAATCCCTAGTCAATGTGGAGGAGGGATATATTACATGAAGGCCAAAATACCAAGTAAACATGAATTATTATTAATATTCATGGAAAAGAAATTGATTAAGTGTGAGAATCAAGTGCACATGAATTATTATTAATATTCATGAAAAAGAAAGTAATTAAGTGTGAGGATCCACCTCACATTTGGTTTCCTATTTTTTAGGAAAGGTGGAGGATCTCATGGATGGTTGAAATATTTCCTCCTTAAAATCCTTGAGAGATATTTCCTCCCCAAAATCCTTAAGAGATATTTTCTCCCTAAATATTTTAGAGATCCCTTTCTTAGTGGATCTAATGAGAGATCCTCTCCATGGTGGTTAAGTCTCCAAATCCTATATAATGAGGGATTTCCATGGAGGAAGGGGAGAGGGAAAGAATTTTGAAGCATCTAACTTATCATCTCATGAGGAAGATGTCATTTGGAGCATCAACATTCTGTGTGTGGACTGTTTAAGCAAGGGTTTGGACAAGGAGAGCTTGGTGAAGCTGCTACACTACATCCATGGTTGTAAGTAACACTTTGTTCTCATCAATATAATAAATGCTTAGCCTATTTCTTTCAAACTTGTACTTGTTCCATATAAGTTTGTCTACAGTAGATGGATCTATGTTTTAGCTAATCTCAGTAGAGTAGGAAGTTGTTTGTACTTTTGTTTGTCTTGCAGGATCTACCAAGGAGCTCAAGATCGAAGCACATCATGGACCTTGCAGGGACAAACGACATTCATAAGGTACATGCTTTCCTCCTCTTTTGTTCATCGGCTTGATTAGATCTAAAAGGAAGCCAGTGTCCATGTTAAGCACCTTCTGTCTTAGAGTTAAGATTCTAGCTCTCAAGAGGAAATCTACTTGTTCGCGGGGAGATTTTCCTACAACAAAAATTGGCAACTCCACTGGGGACCGAATCGAAACTTTCATTTTTGGTTTTCCTCAAAGACCTTGTCTTACCCTTTGTTATTTTTAGACATTTTTCACCCCATATGTCTGATTGGATGTGTTGATTGAATCCTTATTCCATCACATACACTATGAATGCCAAAGTTTAACTGAGTTTTTGGTTTTTTTGGACAATTTTTTGGGTTTCAAGACACCAGTGCTCCCCTGCCTTGTTATCAGAGCGCTGGCACTCCCTTTTGGCTTTGAACAGAGTGTTATAATGCTCTGGTGCCCCTTACACCAGAGTACCACCCTTTCCTTTGCAAAAAACCTTCCAGGATTGTCTTTTCTGAAGTCCAGTCTCTGTTTTTTCCCTTGCTCAGCTTCTTTGTGCTTCAATACTTCTTCCTCTTGACCTTTGACACTATGCTTTCTGAGAAATAAGCACTTTGTTGTTCAGATTTTGTGACCTTCTTCCT
The DNA here is from genome assembly GCA_009831015.1 of Picea engelmannii. Lineage (NCBI taxonomy): Eukaryota > Viridiplantae > Streptophyta > Pinopsida > Pinales > Pinaceae > Picea > Picea engelmannii. Next base: position 259,848 of record ML796140.1, on the reverse strand, counting down.
TATTTTGAGTTTTTCTGCTATTGAGAACTTGGAATCAATCCACTGCTTTCTTCTCTCTTATTTGACTGAGCGGGAACTCTGGTGAAGGGCATCAGAAATCTGTGAATCATCTCATTTGGTTCTTTGAGGTTATTTTTTCTTAGCATCTTTCTTTTGTTTGAGATTTTTTTATTTTCTTTGTTTTCTTTTGTTTTCTTTTTTGCTTCTTGTTTCAATCATAGCAAGAGGGTGTGTTGTTTGTGCAAAATCTGCTTATGCTTGTCTGAATCTCCTTGATCTGAAAGGCTAGTTGGCAGGAGAATTTTTGCATTGAATTGATCATCATTCGCATACAAACAACAAAGATACATCTTAGCGATTGGTTTGCATATTAGATGGCATTTCTGAAATGTTTTAGCATTACATTGGATTTGATTGAGAACAAATTCATTCAGGACATTCCTTATTAGTGTTTGATAGTGAAAACAACTCTTTCTCTCTCCCTTAAATAGGCATTCATTGAAAAGAAATGATTGCTTATCATCTTTTATGCATTTTTTGGGAATTGAGTCATCATTCCATCCATTTCACTTTCATACACCCTTTGAGTAAAGAACAGTTGTAAAACGAACCTAATTAAAAATTATCTAGAACATTTCTTATTTTTAGGATCTTCCACCAACATTAAACTAGGATTAGCACTTTGGATTAGGCTGTGAGTACAACTCTCCAAAGTTTTCAAAAAAAAAATTATCATCCTAAGCTAGGGAGAGTCAAATCCAATTGTCATATAGGTTTTTTGGGATCCCCCTCTCACACAGGGGTTACGCACGAGGTTGCATTCAAGTGAATTACAGAGATTATCCCTCCATGGTTCAATTGTTTGTAGTGGTCAGATCATATATTGGGGGTCACTTGAAGGTATACCCACGATTATGTGTGGTAGCCTCTCAGGTTGATTTCGGACTTGTTATCCTACCCATACGTTTGGATCGGACTGTCGACTGTACCCACCCAGGGACTAACTATGGATTGGTGTCTTTAGTTGCTATAATATTTAGGTACTTACACAAGGTGACGGTGAAGGGAAGTCTCACTGTACCTGGAACAAACATTGGTCAAACTCACTCGGGCTCCTTGGAGGGTAAATCCACAATTATTGTGTGGAAGCTTGCACCAAGGTGAAATTTCGTTAAGATGGTTTTCATTGCAACTATTCCACCATATCCTAGCCCCTTCTCGACTTGATCACGCAATGTTGGATTTCATCACCAACTAGTACGATCATCGAGAGAAGTTTTGTTTGCTTGGTTGATTCCTAGATTTTATTAGCGTATGTTGTTTATTTTTGTTAGTTGGCCCTAGATTTTAAGTGTGTTTTGTTATCCTCCAAAATTGATCCTGTAGATGATAAAGGTCTTCACCGATCACATAGGATGAAAGGACTGCCTCCAGAAGGCTATCAACCCTTACCTCCAAACCCTCCAGAAGACCACTATCGTAGAGAGGTAGAAAATCAATCTGACGCTGGAAGTGTTATTGCTCCTCTGTTAGATAACTCAGAAGGTTCTTTGGTTAGGGTTGAAAATCCCACTCCTCACACTACATCTGTGTCAATAACCCCTCTCGAACCACTTTTTCTTCGTTTAGACTCCCTTGGGAATGTCATAGACAAAGAGGTCCCACGATTACTGGAGAGAACTTTTATTGAAACATATATGGGATCCACAGAACCAATCTTTGGTGATGAGTATAGGACTCATGTTCGTCCTAGCACCGTAGTAGATACCAATCCCACACCTGCTCGTTTTGTATGGAGGACTTCATCGGGACGCGATCTCTATGAACATTTTGAATCCTTTCGACAACCCTTTTATCCTCATGACCCTCCTGGTGAAACAGGACCATCCGATCAAACCATGAGTCACCCAGTCAATCAGGTCATTAACCCTACTGTTACATCAACACAAGTCCATCCCACTGCTTGAATCATTCCCTCTGCTCATGTCCAAAGCACTTCACTCCCTTCCCCTGTTTTTACAAGCTTTTCCTCTACAACTCCACATGTTCCACACGATCCTGCTGGGACATCTTTTCACCCAAGAATGTAGACCCCTGCTGACCAAACACAACTGGTTGGAGGGAAACCACCATCTAACGAACATTTCCCTCCTAGAGGACTACCATTCTATGGTGGGCCTACCCCTCCCAGGGGACAACCCCCTTTTCATGCTCCTCCTGGAGGGAACCCTCTGTTTTCCAGTCATACCCCGGTCGTTAATCCACCGTTGGTTGGGGTGCAACCTTCGTTTGTTGGAAACCCTTCACAATCCTGGGGAGTATCTTCAAGAGGCACTTTTATTCAACCCCACGTTGGGGGACACTCGTCTCATAACCCACTAGGAGGAGTATCAAATCATGTTCCTTCTGGAACATCTTATGAACAACCTTATCCGAGTGGTATCCCAAACACCACCTAGAGTTATCCAGGACAACAACCTTATCCTCGTCATGGGTCTAATGTGTATCCGCCTCCGGGATCTACTCCTCACCACCCTCCAGGGAAAAATATTTATCCTCCTTATGGGCAATCAAATCACCCATCCTATAATGCTCAGAACCCACCGGGTTATGCAAATGTTTCTCATCCATCATCGAATCCTGCTTATCCTGGCCAACAACCATCGTATGTCGGAGGACCTACTAGTTACAACTATCCACCTAACCTAGTTTATGGTCCTACTGGTGTTCCTATGCCACACCAGTATCATCTACAAATTAACCGACAGCTACCTTTCCTTGAAAATCTGGATCTCCCAGACTTGTCTCGGTTAATGAATGATCCTATTTTTCATTCACCGGTTTGGCCAGTCATTCCAGCTAAACTTCCTTTTGATATTCCAAAATTTGACAGAAAATCTGGCAAAGATCCAAACAACCATGTGATGACTTTCCATTTGTGGTGTTCATCAAACTCCCTCATGGATGATTTTGTACGTTTGCGTCTTTTCCAGCGAACACTTACAGGCTCAGCAGCAAAGTGGTATATTGAACTACCATGTGCTTCTTTTCATAATTTCAATTCCCTTTCCATGTCTTTCCTCACGCACTTTCAACTACCTATTCGCTACGATATGGGTACTGAACTCTTGAACTCCCTTCGTCAAACTAACTCAGTGCATATCTCTGACCATATTCATGAGTGGAGGCGACGACGAAGGATGATCAAGGTAATCATTCCTGACATATTATTGGTAGAATGGTTTACTAAATCACTTTTACCCTCGATCGCTCATGATGTCGCTATGGGTGGCGTGGTCACAGAGGAACAAGCCATTTCTCAGGCTCAGTACTTAGATTTGGTTTATTCACAATCTGGTACTTTGTATGATTTGCTTCCAAATTATGCTCGAGCTAATAACGATCCATCTAAGCCGTCATCATCATCTCATGCGGATGGCGTTATTGGTTCCATCAACACTCAATCTACTTCCCAATCACTCACACTCTCCTCTACCTCCCCCCAAAATCAGATCTATGAGGTGAATGTAGTTCAATCTGCCCCTTCACAACAATCTGGAGGTAAGAAGAAGACAAAGAATAAATCAAAAAATACCAATAACAATGAACAACCAAAAAATCAAGTTCAAACACCTGCTACTGAAAAGAAAACACAACGGAAAATGAAATTCAGGTGTATCATTTGTGGTGATGATCACTACACTCGAGACTGTCCACTTCACAATGAAGTGGCCAAACTTTTTCAAGGAAAGTCACAACCCGATGTGCTTACTCAGCCTTTTCCACAGAAGCAATCCATGGTTGCTCAAACCCCCTCTCATGGGGGCAGTTCTATCCATCCTAATGATGAGGCCTCATCGAGTGCACATATTTACATGTTTAATGGGATTAATTTGAACACTCTCTCTAAGACATACGACACACCATGTAACCCTGACAAAGGAAAAGACACCAATGGTATCGGTACTTTACTGGATCCATCACCATCCTTTGTTAGTCTTCCATCAGTTAATCCTCCATCGAGACCACTTCAGATTGAGAAACCTTTGTTCGACTTTATCTTACGCCCTCCTAAGAGCACTATATGTAAAGCTACCTTTAATTCTAGTTCACGTGTCGCCCAGAACTACAACATTGTTGAAGATTTGGCTCAAGCACCGTCTGTTATGTCAGCATTAGAAGTTCTACAGCACTGCCCCAGTCAACGTAGAACGCTCTTGGCCACTATTGGTGCTGTTGATCCTGATTCGTCCAACCATTTCATGTTTAACCTGGAAAATTATGCGTCTCGACTCTCCCACCAACTTGCTTTCCAAGTTGATGTTGTTGTTCACAATCAACAAATACACCAAACTATTCTAGATGAGGGAGCCTCGACTTGTGTCATGTCTTTGGCGTGTTGGAAAGGTTTAAAATCACCTGCCCTTAACAAATCCCCAATGATGTTACATGCCTTCGATGGGCGAGTTTTTCATCCCCATGGGATTTTATAGTCCCTGCCCATCCAATTGGGTGGAAAAACTGTTACTGTTGATGTCGAGGTGGTCGATGCTCCCCTCGATTACAACTTGTTACTTGAAATAAGTTGGTTTTATGCTATGACTGTTGTTGCCTCGTCGGTTTTTCGATGTGTCCAATTTCTTCATCAGGGAAAAATTGTCACTGTTGATCAGTTGGATTTATGCACGACCGATGCTCGCGCTCCCGCTACCAACAATATTCCTTTCTTGGGAGACCACAAGATCACGTATGAAAGTGTTGGTGTTGGCTTACTGAAAGATTCTAGCCTCATGGGTACCTTCCCTACACCACTTCCACTGACTACACATCACATTTCCACCGTTGATATGATTTCAACCACGGCTTATCAATATTTGGAATCATCTGAGCCTTGGATTGTAACGAGTCTATTGGAATTCGATGCACTAGGTGACACCATGCCACTTAGTCCAGCCGAAACATCATACATTTCTATCCAATCTGCTTCTCCCTCTTTGGATGACCAACATCCATTGGCACCTGACGGTTCCTCGATGAAATCATGGTTGAGTTCCTTGTCGTCTGTGATTGATTACATTTCCCCAATTTTTCCCTCGGATGAATCTATCATGGAAATGTTTAGCATTGACGTGCTACCTTGGGATGATAACCATCATTGATCCTCTTTTCTTCCCCCTCGTGAAGAAATTCAGGCAGATATACAATCTATCTCCCCTCCCGATGTTAATTTTCTATCATCTCCGATGCCTTCGACTTCTGATGATTTGGATTCGGTAGTTGACATGGTGATTTCCTCAGTAGGGCTATTGAATCCTGATCTCCTTACCTCTGTCACGGCCCTCAACATGTGTTCCTTCCAGAGTGATTATCTTCCATCCAACGAAGATCTCTTGGAAGCCATGACCGAGTTTTGTCCCCTGACATGGTATCCTTCCAGAGCGTTATTCTCTTGGAAGCCATGATCAAGCAGAGCAACGAGCATAGTTTCTCTTCTCTGTGGATAGCTCATTAAAAAATGAAACAGAGGTCATGAGCATAGTTTCTCTTCTCTATGGAAAGCTCGTTAAAAAATGAAACAAAGGTCACGAGCATAGTTTTCCTCTCTGTAGCAAGCTCGTTAAAAAATGAAACAGCAATCTGGGGATCGAACTCGAAACCCTGAGCATAGTTCTTTTCCTGTGTCAAGCTCTTTAAAAAATGAAATAGTCACCTCTCTTGAACCTTCTTTTCATCCACCCTTCTCCTTTTTCTCATCTACTAGAAAAATTGATGACAACCTCAAAGTTGGTGAATGAATTGAAGCTTGGAGGGCATGTCTCCAGCCTTTGATGATCATTCTGGAGTTAAGCCACTAGATGTCAAGATGGGGGCATACCGAGCTTAGTATTTGTTCTTTCTCATGCTCGTAAATACATGAGAATGCATCCGGGTAGACTTTTATCTCTTTTTCGGACTTGTATGGATACACGAAAAAGGAACCCCTTGGAGTCGTCTTTAAGCTCTTTTCAGACTCCCTAAACATGAAAAGATTGTCGAGTGATCTTGCTTCCTTTCCCACTCATTAAAAGGTTTGAAAGGGTGTCTTTCGAGTGATAATTTATCTCCTTTTCGGCCTCGCGAGACTAACATTACGAAAAAGGACAACATTGGAGTCATCTTTAAGTTCTTTTTAGACTGTCTAAACTTGAAAAGATTGTCGAGCGACCTTGTTCTCTTCACGCTCGTTAAAGTATTTGAAGAAAATGTCTATTGAGTGATAGTTTATCTCTTTTTCGATCTCATCAGACTACTTTATGAAAAAGGAACTGAGAGAGTTCTCTTTTAAGTGTTTTTCCAGACTCTATAATCATGACAAACCTTCGAGTTTTCTATCTTTGGACTCGTTAAACAAACATTGACAGGCCCATACAGGATCGAACCCTTACTTCTTACAGTTCGTTAAACAAAGGAAGAGGAACTTACCAAAGGTGAGATATATTGAGCATGTGTTACCCTCCTCGAGCTCGTTAAATTTAAAAAGAGGTACTCGTCTATCTAGATGGGGGAAAAAATTGAAGGAAGCAAGCCTAGCAGTTTTTGAGAACATTACCAGTAACTCTGAGAGTCGCCCTTGAACACGGCACTTTGTCTTTGTGGACATATTAAATCTGTTGAACCTATGCACTGAACCAATCCTCTGATTTTTTCTTACTCCTTTGGGTCACCCGACAAAAGTCACAGTATCCACTGCATCATCATATTTTGGTCCATGTCATGTTTCTGCTGTTGTGCCTCAGTGTTCAAGGGAAGTATCTGCCTCGAGAGTCAACCATCACAAATATCTTGTCTCAATACCCATGTCAGTCCATGTTCATTTGATCTACCAATTACATCTCTGTGTCCATTTCGTGTTGTTGATGGGGGATACATCAAGGCCCTCCTTCGAAGAGTCTATTCCTGCCGACTTCAACACATTATCCAGGAACTAGACTTAGAAACTAGTTAGTACTTTGGGACCTGCATGCCTCAATGGCAGGCCTCCTCACGTTCGACAGTGGGTTTACATCATTGGCCTCTGATCGGATGATTCCAAGGATGTTCGACTTCAGCTCATCCATTCACATTCATTGGAATGTACTAGAGTACATTGGGAATCGTTGATGTCAATGGTGACCTCCCTTGTGCTTGTTAACGGTTTACATCATTGACCGGTAATCAAGTGGTTTCTGCCATGTTCGACATTAGGACATCTATTCACATGGTTAGATTCGTACTACATCGGGATCGGTAAGAAGACCCTGGGTTGAGTGATCACTCTGATATGTACTTTGCCCAGGTTGCGACGAATTTTCTCTTGAACAATGACACATATACTGTCACATAGATCCACTTTGTATTTGGTCGTGGCTATGTCTTGTCATCACGTAGATCAATTGTGTATTCTTCGTAGCTACAATCAATTCAGGTCATAGGAGTATAGATCCACACTGTATCCTCTGTGGCTATACCTTTTATCAATATAATTATAGATCCGCAGTGTATTTTATGGTGGCCATATCTTGCAAGTCTTTATCACCCAAGCATAGGTATGCATGCCTTGGGTTTGAAACATGTCATAATATCTGTTGGATGTTTGTTTGCATCTTCTACCAGGTTCTTTGAGTCCACACCCTTGCTTTAAAGATTTGTAAAGTGTTTCGGCCATCATTCTCTCTTCTGACCTCACACTTTAGGGGGCATTCTGTTACACATGAAATTTGCACACTTAGGTACCTCGCCCTAAGTGTCGTAAAGTGTCATATAAGTGTCTTATAAACCTTGACACCATGGAATAACCTATGTCACAATCCCTAGTCAATGTGGAGGAGGGATATATTACATGAAGGCCAAAATACAAAGTACACATGAATTATTATTAATATTCATGGAAAAGAAATCGATTAAGTGTGAGAATCAAGTGCACATGAATTATTATTAATATTCATGAAAAAGAAAGTAATTAAGTGTGAGAATCCACCTCACATTTGGTTTCCTATTTTTTAGGGAAGGTGGAGGATCTCATGGATGGTTGAAATATTTCCTCCTTAAAATCCTTGAGAGATATTTCCTCCCCAAAGTCCTTAAGAGATATTTTCTCCCTAAATATCTTAGAGATCCCTTTCTTAGTGGATCTGATGAGAGATACTCTCCATGGTGGTTAAGTCTCCAAATCCTATATAATGAGGGATTTCCATGGAGGAAGGGGAGAGGGAAAGAATTGTGAAGCATCTAACTTATGATCTCATGAGGAAGATGTCATTTGGAGCATCATCATTCTGTGTGTGGACTGTTTAAGCAAGGGTTTGGACAAGGAGAGCTTGGTGAAGCTGCTGCACTACATCCATGGTTGTAAGTAACACTTTGTTCTCATCAATATAATCAATGCTTGGCTTGTTTCTTTCAAACTTGTACTTGTTCCATATAACTTTGTCTACAGTAGGTGGATCTATGTTTTAGCTAATCTCAGTAGAGTAGGAAGTTGTTCGTACTTTTGTTTGTCTTGCGGGATCTACCAAGGAGCTCAAGATCGAAGCACATCCTGGACCTTGCAGGGACAAATGACGTTCATAAGGTACATTCTTTCCTCCTTCTCTTTTGTTCATCATCTTGATTAGATATAAAAGGAATTCAGTGTCCATGTTAAGCACCTTTTGTCTTAGAGTTAAGAGTCTAGATCTCAAGAGGAAATCTACCTGTCCGCGGGGAGATTTTCCTAGAACGATTCCTCCTTTTTAGCGCTCATTCTGAAAGAAATTGGAGCGACCTCTATAGACAAATTTAGACCTTTCTCTTTATGTAATGTCTCTTATAAAATCATGGCTAAAAAAATTTCTAACTGGCTGACTCATTTTCTCAGATCACTAATACTCCCCATTCAAGGAGGATTTTTGGCAGGAAAACAAATTTGGGACAACTTCATCCTGGTGCAAGAAGCAATTCACTCAAGAAACTTTCGAGGGGAATCAGGTATGGAAATTAAATTGGATATGGAAAATGATTTTGATAGAGTAGAGCATGACTTTATATTTAAAGTGATGCAAAAGTTTGGGTTCAACCAAGATTTTCTATCCTGGACTGGGTCCTATATTTCTAATCCTTGGATCACCCCTCTATTAAATGAAAGGCCAACCCCCTTCTTTAGAGCCACCATAGATCTAAGACAGGGTTTCCCTCTGTCCCCCCTTCTTTATGTGATCATGGAAGAATCTCTCAATAGAAGACTAGAATGGGAATGTGCCATTGGAACAATCCCAGGACTCAAAATAGCTCAAGGCGTAAAGTGAACCAATCACTCACAATTTGTTGATGACACGATCCTCTTGAGTGGAGCTTCTAAATTCATGGAAAGAAGAATCAAGTAGGTATTGGATATCTTCCTCTCAGTCTTGGGAGGTATTTTGAATAAGGCCAAAATCCAAATCTATGTGTGGAATGTTTCATCTCTTAGTCGATTAGGTATTGCTCAAATCCTCAGCTTTGCTATCTCAAATGAGTGGAAACCCCTTTAAATAACCTGGTCCCCCTATGTGTTTAAAATTGCTTCCTAGAGAATATTGGCATCTTACTCTTCAAAAAATTAGAGAAAAGATGGAGTCTTGGGGGACAAGGTGGCGCAATCTAGCTGGGCGGGTGGTCCTGATAAAATCAGTTTCGTCCTCTCTTCCCCTCTTCCAATTCTTTTCCCTTATGGAGCCAAAGGGAGATTTGAAATACATGGCCCAAATCATTCACAAATTTCTTTGGCAAGGAGGAAAGTCCAACACCAAAAAATTCCATCTAGTTAACTTGAAAATAGTATCCTCTCCTAAATATAGTGGGGGACTTGGAATCAGAGACCCTAAAGTGACCAATCTAGCTATGGGAGCCAAGCTACTCTGGAGACTAATTTTGGGTCGAAAGAAATGGTGGGAAATGGTCTTAATCAAAAAATATAATTTGGGTGTCAGGAAAAGATGTCTGGATTATATCCCAGAAACTCATTCTATCTCACAAATATCGAAACTATTACAAGCCTCAATCCCCTTCTTTAAAGAGCACCTTTCATGGATCCCTGGAAATGGAAAAATGATCAGGATCTAGAAAGATTCGATTTTGGGAATTGATCTCACATCTCGAGCAAAGGAGATCGCCAATCTAAAAAGATGGATGATTTCATAACATAAGCTTACTCTTTTCGATATCTCTTCTTGGAGTTAAGATGGATCCTCGAAGGCTTGGAGCTTGTGGGACACCCTCATTCATCTGTAGAATTAAGCTCAAATGTTGATAAATCTTCTTAAAGGATCAGCCCCTTTACTCTGAGATCTTCAGGACAATTGAGGATGGGGAGCAGATGGGTACTCAGTAAAAGAAGGATACAAAACTCTCATTTCCATCTCAAGGGCCCTTGACTTTTCAACTAAGTGGAAAAATATTTGGAATCTGAATGCTCTACCCAAAATAAATATCTTCATTTGGTCTCTTACTCATCGTAAAATATTAATGGGAGAAAATTTGATGAAAAGAGGTTTCCATGGACCTTTCACATGTGTTATTTTCCAAAGGAACCAGGACACAATTCAACACCTCTTTTGGGAATGTTCCTTCCCTATAATAGTATGGGATTCTATCTACAATGAATTGAACCACCAGATAAGGTGTCCCTCGAATTTAAATTCTTGATTTGGACATTGGGAAAGATATTACCAAGGCACCTTCCATGGAAAACCAATCTTCAAAAGACTGTGGAAATCCCTTCCCAAATTTGTATGCTGGCAGATTTGGCTAGGAAGGAATAGACTAATTTTCCAGGGAAAAAAGTCTCAACCCAAAGTGTTTCTTGTAAGGACAAAACACAACTGATAGAGGTTATGAACACTAAAACTTTGAGCATTGAATATATAATCAATTGAAACAACTCTGAGAAGGATTGGGTCATGAATTTCAATCTTCATTCCACCAATAGTTCTCATTCTTTACAACAATCTTGTTGGCAACTTCATTCTTCCCTCAGCATAGAAGGTTGGATTCAAAGATAATCAGAACATAAATTTTGCTTTGATGGAGATTCCAAGGGAAACCTAGGGGAGGCAGGTACCGGGGGGTTCTCGTCGAACCCTGCGGAAAAAGAATATTGAACTACTACTGGAATCTACGGAAGGAAACCAATAATAAAGTAGAGGCTTATGCCCTTCTAAAAGGTATTCAATTGGAAAACCAGAGACAAATTCAAAATTTGAACGTAGTTGGAGATTCGAAGACAATCATAATAATGATGATCCAGGGTTCTGATCCTAAAAATATGAGTTTAAAAAGGGTAATAGATAGAATTTGCGTATCCATGAGGAATTTAAATACCAAGTTCTTCCACATCCTTAGATGAAATAATGTTGAAGAAGACAAAATGGCCAATTTGGCCATCGGGAAACCACTCGGAACATTAGGTGTGGAGGATGAGGAATGTTTATCCCCCCTCATGTAATGATAGCTGCCCATAAGACTAGGACCCAACGTGCCAAGGGGACGGGAGAGGAAACTTGAGGCTCTAGCATGAGCCTCGATAGGTGGAGGTGGAAACTAGCAGGAGTAATGGCACGATCTCTTCATCAGGGTTTAAATCATGCTAATGGAAATTGGCACGATCACTTCATCATGGCGTGGGATGGTTTTATCATTCGTCCAGTCGATTTTGTGGGTAACAGGCAGGAAAAGCCTCCAGATCAGATGGGTCGAGCATGTAGCAGTCCTGCAATGTGGAATCTTTAGGATGATGATGAGTTCAGTGCTTGGATCGGCTCTATGAAGGGTCTAAGTACAACATTTCAGGTAGATTTTGAGATTTGGGTACTCTCCTTTTTGTATGACATAAATTATTCAGTGATTGTTTCTTGGGGAGGTTTATCTCAGCGCTTTCGAGCAGTCTCTCTTTTTTGGTTCTCTCAAATTTTCCATGAGCTTAATCTAGACCCTACTCCCCTCAAATTCTCTTCTATGACCTTTTTGAACCACCTCGCTCAGAGTTTCTTAACATGGCTACGTTTTGGCATAGCCTCTCCCCCTTCCAAGTCCAAGCCCTTTTTCTTCCCATCAACCTACGTTTGGAGCGCCCTCCCTTGCCTCTTGCAGAACCGCCTCCCTCTTAGCTTCATGTACAACAGGAAGAAGTCACATAAAGAGCCAAGGGCCACAAACTCGCAGGATTTTTTTGCAGGTCAAAATCAATAGGACCCAGAGAAATATTGTGTAGGGTGTCAAAGGATGAGAATTTATATCGGAGAAATCAACTCCACATTCACCTTCGAGATTGAAACTCTCTCTCAACACAGGCACCTCATTGAAAGACTACAGGATGAAGTATTCACCCAGCGTAGCCAAATTGAGGATCAGTGTAGTCAAATGGAGAACATGCAAGGTCATATGGATCAGATGGAAATAAATCATCAACATCCCAACACCTCGGACAACACCCAGGAAGCTTCTAGAAATTTAACTTCAACCATAGTGAATCAAGTCCCAGACCTCAACAATCCAGCAACAAATCCAATTTGGGAGCAGCATGGACATCAAGAGGTCAAAAAGGAACTAGATAGCTGATTCTATAATTTCCAAGTGTCATGTTTTGTTTTACGATATACATAAATAGATTTTTTTATAGGCTTTATTCTTTGAAATATAGTAGAAATGTCATAGTTAGGAAAGTTGGCAACACATTGGACACACATTTTGTAACAGCGGTCTCAATTTTCAAAGAAGCTATATGTCGAAGGTATATCATGGCCTTTTTTTTTCACTGTGGTGGATTTATCCACACCTTTTTAATATAAATTTCCCCAGTTCTTGTTAAAAAACAATGTTCTCCTTTTGTGAAGTCAACTTTTGGTGGTCTAAATTGAGGGGCAATTGGGAACATGGATAGTAATAGCAGTAGGATGGAACAACCTGATTTTTTTACCTTAAAGATTTTTCATTTCTATTTTGAAATGGTAACATAATGTTTTATTGAATAGTTTTTTTTAATAAAAAAACTTTTCATTGAATACATTAAAAATATGTAATGTTGAATAACTTTAAAATGCCATCAATGTTAAATATTTCATAAAGTTATAATCTACATAATCTAAATTACAAAGCATCATGCATGAACATCTAAACTTTAATAGCAATCCACAAACCTCATATATTATAAAAGAGCTCCAGGAATTTGGGAATGTAGAAAACACTTTACAAAAATTGGATGCTCTTTTGTCCCATGAGAATTCCTCTTTTCCGTATCAAATTATAATTGACAAAATGGTGTCCATTTTGATAAATGCCTTGAATTCCTCCCATTTCCTAATCATGGGATTCTTTCCTATTCTCAATGCATCCACATAGCTCTCCCACCAACAATAGAGCATGTCGAGCCATCTTCAAACGTGAAAAAAAAATATGTTTTGTTTCTTGAATTTGATAAATACCAAAGAAAACTTCCATTTGTTTCAACCAACTATTAAATACTTCATCATTAATTTGTCGATCAAACATGGGTATTTCAAGTTTTTCTTCAACTTTGAAAAGAATATGAGAAGATGAAGAAAAGAATGGATTTTACCAAAATCACTACACGTGGGCTCTTCTCATTGTGCCTTATCTTCTTCATGCCCAGTCTCTGTTGAGTTTTATTCCCTATATTTATTCACTAAAAGCTACATCACCAAATCTATCAATATAGCAATGTTTTGTTCCAACCAAGAAAACCTAACCTCCAAGTCTTCCATGTCATATTCTTCATGAAAATCTCCACCATTGTTGACCCTCTTCTTCTATGTAGGCCTAGTAGCAATGCTTGTCCATTTTTCTAGTTCTAGTTGCAGGAATTTACCATGCAGGTGTCCACCAAGTCTTTGGTATCAAAGAAATGGTGGGCCTATGGCCTATCCATTTCATCAACATTGATCCTTTGTGTTAAATTTAGTTCTCTATGTAAGGCCTCAACTCCAAGCTACAAGCATCAATTTGATTGTAGGCCCAAATGCAATTTGAAGTACAATATGCAGCCTATCTAAACATAATGAAAAATTTCCAAATGATGCACAAGGATCTAGAAAATGGATTGTTGTGGGTTTATTATCCTCCACCAAAGCATTATATACATTGTTTATAACATATATAAATGAGTATAATATATGCCAAGTTTATTTGTACACCATCATACTCTACAACAATCAATGCTTTAAAGGGAAAATCTTTTTTATTGGTATACCCTACATGGAAAGTCGATGCCAAAGTTTTATAAACCAATTGGAAATCCTTGTAGGTGACTCCGGGCATATGAAACCCAATGAATGGTTAATATTCAGCCTAAAACAAATTGATGAAAATCGTCTGATAATATATGGTAGAAGAACCTCCCTCCTTCACAATGTGGAAACCAAGATAAATGAATATGGTGTGCATCAGGTATGGGATGAGTGCTATAGGAATGAATATGACCAACCTCCCTCAAATCGTTGAGTATAAGATAAATATCAGTAAAAATGGTGTATGTCAAATGTGGGGTTGATACATACATTGAGAATGTGTTAAACCACTGAAAGAGATGGATGTGCATGTAAACAATGCATTGTGTTGTTGTTATATTGCACAGAACGCAAGGGTGGTTGGGATTACATTGTGGGTTGAATCTTGTAGCAGAATAGATTTAAAGGATGATTGTAAGAGACTAATTACGCCATGTAAAAATCATACAAAATAGTCCCAATCAATCCAATGATTCCAAAAATTAATAGATGCATTGTAAAATGTGGTGTATGGAGATAAACTCACTCTAGTGATTCATCAAACAATTATTTGAATGAGAAAAATTACCATCAATACAATAAATTAGGCATGGTGTTGTAGAATGTGACTTTCATACCAGATATCAAACCAATAGGGGATTATGTTATTAATTTACTAGTGATAAATGCAATTTTTAGAGTTTACACATTTCCCCAGGCAATCAAACTTAAACCAAAACCACAATGAGACTCCATAGAGAAGAATACACAACCACATAATATAAACACCATAGTTTTAGTTATATCAAGTAATTCCTTACAAAGGATGAGCTATGCATGATTAGAAATATTATGGATTGTTACTCACTAAAATAAATTGTAGATGGCCATGGCTTAGAGACACCTTTTCTCATCATGGACATGCTCCTCAACTCCTTTGTCCTCTAATATTCAAGCAAGTTGCACTCTTCAAGCTCTCGTATCTACTCTTCAATCTTCCCAAATTCTCTTTGCATCTCCCCATTAATGATCCTCCATTATAGCCTTAATTTTTTTAATGGACTTCCTTTGCAAGGCCAACCATCAAAATGGTTTTTTTTCACTTCCAACTTTGCCCAAAAAACAAAGTGAACTAAGAAAATTAATGACGTGATTATTACAAAATTTACAATAGGTAAAACAACTAAGTGATTTTTACAAAGTTTGGTGAGGATCCAATTCAGATCACACCTCCCCATTTGAAGGATTTTGGTCCTCAAAATATAGACCATTAAGGATTCAGAATCACATCGCCTCCATTTGCCTCACCATATCCACCACTACATCATTGACGAAGGTTGCTTCTTTCTTAATTATCTGCCCCTATTTTATTGTTATAAGAGCTATTCTCTCTTTCTCTTAATGTTCTTTGATGAAGTATGTCTTGCAACCCTAGACCAAGTAATATTTTTTCTTTCCTGTAGAAGGTAGCATCACCATCCCATAGGTATGGGATTCCAAACATCAATCCATAGGCATATAATGGTGAAACTTCACATTTTACTTCATCAACATAGCTAGCACTAATGGAAAACTTGATTTTACATATACAAGTCATTTTCATAACAATTTTCCCTTGCAACCATGATAGTGAACTTGGCTACACTAGATCATAAGTTTCTAGACGAAGCTCATCAACTAATGTTTCAGAAACCAAATTGCATTGAGAATTACTATCAAACAGAGCATTTATCTTCTAGTTATTCACTTGAACTTTAATTCGGAATAGTGCATGTTTATCTCCATTCACCTTTGGCTATTGCAATGTGGAGAAAACTACAACTTTGTCTAGATCATAGGTTCTTTCTACCACTTGTTATTTTGTCTCGGTAGTTTATTTTTCTTTTCCCTTTGCACTTTAGCCACTTTGGATACAAATTCAGATGAAGTTTACATCACTTATCTTTCATGTTCCCATACACATCACAATGTTTTCAATTCCTATTAGGATTCCTCCTTTTTTTAATTGTGGCTACCATCTTCTTATCTATACTCTTGTTAGTTGTTTCTTGGACCATATGGTGTTTCCCCTTCTTGGAGTCCAACTCAATACAGAGAGCCTTCTTTCTCACCTTGTCAATAGTTTTCACACTAAGAAGCTTCAGTTGTCTTTGAATATGGTTGAAAATTACTTCAAGGTACTTCACCACCACTCTTGGTTCTTCCAAAGAGATAACCTAATGGCATTCCTCCTAAACTTAGAAGTGTATTCTTTCACTCTTGTCCTTGTTCTCGCCGAAGCTACTACCACTTCAAGAGTTGTTGTTATTCATAGCCTATGGGATAAAATTTTGATTTTAGTAATGCCTTGAAGTCCTCTCATTTCATAATCATAGGATTCTTGCCTATCCTCAATCCATCCACATAGCTCTCCCACCATAATAGAGCATGTCTAGTCATATTCAAATTTTCAAAAGAAATATAATGAGTTTCTTGGATTTGATAAAGACCAAAGTAAAATTCCATTTGTTTCAAATAGATATTCAAGACTTCAACATTAATTTGTCCATCAAACATGGGTATTTCAAGTTTTTCTTCAAATTTGAAAGGAAAATGAGAATATTAAGAAAAAAAAATAGTTTTTACCCAAATAATTGCACATGGACTCTTCTCGATGTACCTTAGCTTCTTCATTATCAGTCTTTGTTGAGTTTTCTTACATATCTTTACTCACCATCAACTATGTCACCAATCATTTCAATGTAATAATTATTTGTTCCAACCGAGAAAACCTGACCTTTGGTTCTCCCATCTCATATTCTTCATGAGGACTCCCCACCATTGGTGGTCCTTTGCTTCTATGTAGGCCTGGCAGCAATGCTTGTCCACCTTTTCGTTAATGTGGATGTTTACCATGCAATTTTTCTCCAAGTATTTGGCCACTACTATGATACCTGATGATCCATAAATGGTGGGCCTATCACCTATCCATTTCGTCAACATGGATCATTTTTGGAATTAAATTTAGTTCTCTATGTATGGGATTAGCTCCAAGATACAAGCATCAATTTGAATGGAGGCCTAAATGCAATTTGAAGTACAATATGTAGCCCATGTAAAGACATTGAAAAAAATTCCAAATTATGCACAAGGATATAGCAAATGGTTTGTTGTAGGTTTATTATCCTCCACCAAAACATTAGATACACTATTTATAAGACATATAAATGAGTATTAAATAAGCCAAGTTGATTTTTACACCAACATACTCTGTATAAATCAATTCTTTAAAGACATTTTTTTATTGGTATACCCTACATACAAATTCAGTGCCAAAGTTTCATAAATTGATTGCAAATCCTTGTAGGCCACTCCAGGAATAATCAACCCAATAAATGATTGGTATTCATATTACAAAAAAACGGTGAAAATCGTCTGATAATTTATGGTAGAAGCACCTCCCTCTTTCTCAATGTGGAAATCCGAGATGAATGAATATGGTGTATACCAAGTGTGGGGTGAGTGCTACAGGCAATGATATGCCCAACCTCCCTCAAATCAATGATTATAAGATAGAGATAAGTAAATATGGTTCATGTAATATGTGAGGTCAATGCACAAGATGAGAATGTATTAAGCCATTGAAATATATGTTTGTACATGTAAGCAATGTATTGTGTTGTTGTTATATTGCACAAAATGTAGGGGTGGGGTTGGGATTAGGTTGTGGGTTGTGGCAGAATAGATCCAAAGGATGGCTATAGGAGACTAATTATGCCTTGTACAAATCATACGCAATAGTCCCAAGCAAGCCAGTGATTCCAAAAATTAATAAAGGTGTTTTCAAATGTGGTATATGAAACTAAATTCACTTTAGCAATCCATCAAACAATTATTTGATTGAGAAAAATGCATATCCATACAATAAATTGGGCATGGTGTTGTAGAATGATATTTTCATACCATAGATCAAACCAATAGGGGATTATGTTGTTAATTCACCAACAATCAATGCATTTTTTTGAGTTTACACAATTCCCCAAGAAATCAAACTTAAATCAAAACCACAATAAAACTCCATAGAGAAGATTACACAACAACACAATATAAACAACATAGAATTATTTTTCTCAGAAAATTCATTACAAAGGGTGAGATGTGCATGCTCATAAATCTTATGCATTGTTACTAACAAAATAAAATTGCACATTGCCATGGCTTAGAGACACCTTTGCTCGTCATGGATAGGCTCATTGACTCCTTTATCCTCCAAACACCAAGAAGGTTGCACTCTTAGAGATTTCATCTCTGCTCTTTGAGCTTCCCAAGTTCTATTTTCTTATCACCATTGACGATCCTTCATTAAAGCATTTATTTTTTTAATGGGATGCCTTTGGAAGGCCAGCTATCACAACGGTTCATTTCCACTTCCAAATTTTCCAAAAAAAAAAGTGAGATAAAAAAATGGCATGCTTATTACAAAATTTAAAAGATTTAAAATAACCAAGTGCTTATTACAAAGTTTTGTGAGGATCCAATTTGGATCAGCTAGTTATTTTCATAACCTTGTATGTTCCCAGCCAATGCATTTTCAAATTTCCAGGGTGCTTTCATAATTTACCATCATACATTAACACTAGATCCCCCTATGCAAGATATTTATTCTAGATGTTCCTACCATGCTAAGCATTTTTTCACCTCTTTTGAACCATTTGATTGTACCCAACCAAAACCCTATTCTCTTTGAATTGTACTAGCATAGCCAACATATCCTATAATTGCCACATCTTTAACATCTACATTGTTATAGTTGCAAGTAGACTTAGTATCAAATATGATATCAACATCACCTCCTCCATACCATGCACCAAATTTAATGGTCTATGCTTCATTAAGGTTTTGTAGGTAGTTCTATAGGACCATAGAATGGAAGGAACCCTCTCTCCCCGATTATCCCTATTAACCAATTATACCTTGGTCAATCCATGCTTCAAGGTCTTGTTCAATGCCTCTACCATTTCATTGGCATGTGGATGGTGTGACATTTTTTTTGGTGATGATTCATTATATTTTACAAGTGTAGCCACCACCCCCCCAATAAAATGTGGATCCTTGTCACTTATGAGGTAATCTCAAGTCAGTGCAGCCTCTACCATGCATGTCAAATAATTTGTAGCCATAATTATATACCTTTTCCATGAATAGTGTGATATTGAAGTGATAGATCCAATAAAATCCATTATCCAACACTGAAAAATGAATCCTTGACCACAACGGGTTGTAGTAGAATTTCATCCCTCATAGAGGGTCATCCCATGCTTTCACAGAGATCACACTAGTTGGCATATTCTATGGCATCTATAAACAAATTCAGACACCAAATCCCTTTGTGTAACAACTTCCACATAGTTTCCTTTACTTTATAGTTCCCATCTCCTTATCCATCATGGTCCTCCCACAACACTACTAGGCATTCATTATCCATCACACATCTCGATGGAATCCTATATGTAGCCAAATTATACAAATATCTTGTGATCAACTAATAATTTTCCATGTGTACCACTAGTTGTCTACACTTCTTTCAATCATAATCCTCGGGTGCCAAACCTAAATAGATGAATTTAGTAATCTAGGTGAAGAAGTTTGGAATGGCTTCCATGTGAAAGAGATTGGAATGAGGCAATTAATCAATTGTCCCCAAATTTTCCCCACATTGTACCTAAGAAAGATGATTGTGCCAAACATTCTACTTTCTTATATTTGCAACCACTTTGAAATCAAACTCTAACGGCAAATGACAAATCTTCCCTTCCAATACTATATTTTTAAACAAATACTTAAACATTGAGTGATCTGTGTAAAGCTTAAATCGATGACCAAGTGGATAACGTTAGAATTTTGTATCACATACACCATGGCCAACCCTTCTCATTATGTGGTAATGTAATTACACTCATCATGTGATAACTTCTTTCTTGCAAAGTAAACCAGGTGATCAAGTGTTTTTAGTAGGACCACGAGTACATTTGGATACTTTTCATGATGGAGGATGGTTGAATGTTTAGTTTTAGTGGATAAGATGCATAGGGGGTTCTGCACATGCCATAGAATTGAGTGAGGAGGACAAAGCTCATAAGAGGCCATCAATGAGGTAGAGAGGTCAATATGCATTGGTATGAATAAGAAAAGTATTCCAGACATGGATAGTTGTGACAGTGTTCATATGCTTGCATGTGATCATGGTATCTGCCACACATGCAAGTCTTCTCAGTATCCCTGATATTGCTCCAAAGGTCTTCTCGAGAGATCCAGTGTTCATAGTTCTTGGTTTCAATGGAGGTTGTATGTATTTTAGACTTGGTCACCATATGAAGGATGCACATGATTGTATGACTTAGGATTATGTCTTAGAGATGCTCATTTATGTGTTATACTTTCAAGAGGAGACATGAGGGAATGCAATATTCTTTTTGTCCCCTTTAATGGGTCATGGTGAGTTTTCATCCAGCATGTGTTCCATTTAGGTGAAAATGAGGCATTCAACCCCTTTAGAGAGATAAAAGTATATATTAAATTATATATATTGTATTAGGGGTTCCAAATAATTTTTCATTCCTCATCCATTCTTCATTTCTATCTTCGTTGAGCTCTAGTGCATGATTGCAGCCTGATTTGAGAGATATTCAATCCCCTTCTCCTTCTATGCACAAGGGAGGAATATATGTATCATATTTCATTTATGATTGTGAATAAAATGGAGACTTGGTTTCCTTGATATTTCTATGTCTTCTTTGCTTATAAATTGTTCTTTCATGGTCAATGTTTCATGTTATTCTATTTGTTGTGTTGTATTTAATGTTTCTATGTAAAAATACTCAACATGGATCTTAGAGTAGGATAGGAAAGCTAACTTGTAAGTAATATGTCCAATAAATTTGAGAATTGGATATGGTCCATAAAACTTAGGTGTGAACTTCTAATGGTTATTCATATTCAGCGATGTCTACTTATAGGGATTGAGAAAAAGGAAAATTGTATCTCCTTCTTCAAAATGGTGCTCAGATTGATGTTGATCAACCTATTACTTCATTTTGTTATGAGACATCATTGAGTTGTCCTTGAGTGTATGGAGATGATAACATGAGTATTTAGGGTTTTGTTCACCTCGTAATATTTGGATGTGCTTGATAAGAATGAGACCATTGTTGGAGGGTTTTGTTCATAGACCATCTCATAGGGTGACATTTTGGTAGTAACATGATAGGTTTTATTGTACCACCATTTTGTAAGGGGTATCCAATGAACCCATTATGCCTTCCTTTTCAAACAAAAACATCACAAATTAGTTTTCAAACACTTATTGACCACTTCTATTTTACCATTTGTTTGGGGATTATATGTCATGCTGATTTTCAATTGGGCAGCTTTTAGTTTACGCAACTCCTACTATAAATTGTTGGTGAATGTAGGATCATGATCCAACACAATTGAATTAGGCATGCCATGGATTTTAAAAACATTTTCCATGAATATTTGTGCAACTATTAAGACCTTGAACGGGTGTTGTAAGGTACAAAAGTGAGCATATTTGGAAAGGTGGTCAACAACCACCATATCACTAATTTTTTCCTACTTTAGGTAACCCCACAATAAAATTAATGAAAATGCTAGTACAAACTATTGTAAGATTTGGTAAAGGTTGTGCTAGTCCTAAAGATTTCACCCTTTCACTCTTCTTCATTTTTCAAGTGTCACGTTCCACCACAAAGATGAAGATACATTTCTTCATGCCCTCCTAAAAGAATGAATGATTAATCCATTCATATATTTTCTAAAACCTAAGTGACCCATCATGGGAGAGGAATGTAATTTAGTTAACACTCTTGATGTGAATGTTGAATTCTGGACCAAAAAGATATACCCTTTATACCACAATGATTCATTTTTCCCAGTGTATACTTGATGTGTATGTGCGTCTACCTAGAGTTTTGGGAGAATTTGAATGATATTGGCATCCAACAACCATTCTTGAGGTATTTACTATATCTAGTTTGGCACTAGTAAAGTTAAAGAAATTAGGGATCCTTCCTTCTCATACTTCCTAGATAAAGAAAGCATCAACCACTCCTTTCCCTTCTTGTAAATGATCTCATAATTTTCTTCAACTCCATCATCAAAAATATCCTTTTGTATGGCCATAAATAATTTATGTTCCTTATATTTATGCCCAAGGAAATAATTTTCATCACAATTATAGAAAAGGCCTTTGAGTTAATGTTCTGTCATTTTTTTCCACATCAATTTGTGGAGCTCTAGGGGTGGAGTAGGATGTTGAGGAGGAATAAAGTTTTCTCGTGGTAATGGAAAACATTTTAGGTGTTTTTAATGGGCATATGTCACAACTTGTGCACAATAATCTAGCTAATTGGCCTCCAACCAAGTAGTGGTGTGATTTATCTCAATCTAGGATTTTATTTCCTCCTTCACACCACTAATAAAATATTGCTTGAAAATTCATCAGTGAATGTTTGTGTTCAAATTTTCAAGCACTCAAAACCATCAATATATTCTTCCATTATGCCTATTTGATGTAGTTCGGTAAGAAATCGCACAAAATTAATATCCTTTTCAAAGAGAGAAGAAAGGGATTTCACAATGTTCTTACATGCAATGTATAATGGAAATGCTTTCTGATGCCATTTCCACCACTACCAATGTTCCTAATCCAGATATAAAACTCCCATTCTGAGTTTCAACAACTCCTCCTCTATAACATGAAGGGAAAAGTAATGTTCCATCTAGTTAACCCATCCTATCATATCAGACCCATCAGACTTATTAA
>ML796140.1:203364-232019 GCA_009831015.1 Picea engelmannii | reverse complement strand
GTGAAAAAAAAATATGTTTTGTTTCTTGAATTTGATAAATACCAAAGAAAACTTCCATTTGTTTCAACCAACTATTAAATACTTCATCATTAATTTGTCGATCAAACATGGGTATTTCAAGTTTTTCTTCAACTTTGAAAAGAATATGAGAAGATGAAGAAAAGAATGGATTTTACCAAAATCACTACACGTGGGCTCTTCTCATTGTGCCTTATCTTCTTCATGCCCAGTCTCTGTTGAGTTTTATTCCCTATATTTATTCACTAAAAGCTACATCACCAAATCTATCAATATAGCAATGTTTTGTTCCAACCAAGAAAACCTAACCTCCAAGTCTTCCATGTCATATTCTTCATGAAAATCTCCACCATTGTTGACCCTCTTCTTCTATGTAGGCCTAGTAGCAATGCTTGTCCATTTTTCTAGTTCTAGTTGCAGGAATTTACCATGCAGGTGTCCACCAAGTCTTTGGTATCAAAGAAATGGTGGGCCTATGGCCTATCCATTTCATCAACATTGATCCTTTGTGTTAAATTTAGTTCTCTATGTAAGGCCTCAACTCCAAGCTACAAGCATCAATTTGATTGTAGGCCCAAATGCAATTTGAAGTACAATATGCAGCCTATCTAAACATAATGAAAAATTTCCAAATGATGCACAAGGATCTAGAAAATGGATTGTTGTGGGTTTATTATCCTCCACCAAAGCATTATATACATTGTTTATAACATATATAAATGAGTATAATATATGCCAAGTTTATTTGTACACCATCATACTCTACAACAATCAATGCTTTAAAGGGAAAATCTTTTTTATTGGTATACCCTACATGGAAAGTCGATGCCAAAGTTTTATAAACCAATTGGAAATCCTTGTAGGTGACTCCGGGCATATGAAACCCAATGAATGGTTAATATTCAGCCTAAAACAAATTGATGAAAATCGTCTGATAATATATGGTAGAAGAACCTCCCTCCTTCACAATGTGGAAACCAAGATAAATGAATATGGTGTGCATCAGGTATGGGATGAGTGCTATAGGAATGAATATGACCAACCTCCCTCAAATCGTTGAGTATAAGATAAATATCAGTAAAAATGGTGTATGTCAAATGTGGGGTTGATACATACATTGAGAATGTGTTAAACCACTGAAAGAGATGGATGTGCATGTAAACAATGCATTGTGTTGTTGTTATATTGCACAGAACGCAAGGGTGGTTGGGATTACATTGTGGGTTGAATCTTGTAGCAGAATAGATTTAAAGGATGATTGTAAGAGACTAATTACGCCATGTAAAAATCATACAAAATAGTCCCAATCAATCCAATGATTCCAAAAATTAATAGATGCATTGTAAAATGTGGTGTATGGAGATAAACTCACTCTAGTGATTCATCAAACAATTATTTGAATGAGAAAAATTACCATCAATACAATAAATTAGGCATGGTGTTGTAGAATGTGACTTTCATACCAGATATCAAACCAATAGGGGATTATGTTATTAATTTACTAGTGATAAATGCAATTTTTAGAGTTTACACATTTCCCCAGGCAATCAAACTTAAACCAAAACCACAATGAGACTCCATAGAGAAGAATACACAACCACATAATATAAACACCATAGTTTTAGTTATATCAAGTAATTCCTTACAAAGGATGAGCTATGCATGATTAGAAATATTATGGATTGTTACTCACTAAAATAAATTGTAGATGGCCATGGCTTAGAGACACCTTTTCTCATCATGGACATGCTCCTCAACTCCTTTGTCCTCTAATATTCAAGCAAGTTGCACTCTTCAAGCTCTCGTATCTACTCTTCAATCTTCCCAAATTCTCTTTGCATCTCCCCATTAATGATCCTCCATTATAGCCTTAATTTTTTTAATGGACTTCCTTTGCAAGGCCAACCATCAAAATGGTTTTTTTTCACTTCCAACTTTGCCCAAAAAACAAAGTGAACTAAGAAAATTAATGACGTGATTATTACAAAATTTACAATAGGTAAAACAACTAAGTGATTTTTACAAAGTTTGGTGAGGATCCAATTCAGATCACACCTCCCCATTTGAAGGATTTTGGTCCTCAAAATATAGACCATTAAGGATTCAGAATCACATCGCCTCCATTTGCCTCACCATATCCACCACTACATCATTGACGAAGGTTGCTTCTTTCTTAATTATCTGCCCCTATTTTATTGTTATAAGAGCTATTCTCTCTTTCTCTTAATGTTCTTTGATGAAGTATGTCTTGCAACCCTAGACCAAGTAATATTTTTTCTTTCCTGTAGAAGGTAGCATCACCATCCCATAGGTATGGGATTCCAAACATCAATCCATAGGCATATAATGGTGAAACTTCACATTTTACTTCATCAACATAGCTAGCACTAATGGAAAACTTGATTTTACATATACAAGTCATTTTCATAACAATTTTCCCTTGCAACCATGATAGTGAACTTGGCTACACTAGATCATAAGTTTCTAGACGAAGCTCATCAACTAATGTTTCAGAAACCAAATTGCATTGAGAATTACTATCAAACAGAGCATTTATCTTCTAGTTATTCACTTGAACTTTAATTCGGAATAGTGCATGTTTATCTCCATTCACCTTTGGCTATTGCAATGTGGAGAAAACTACAACTTTGTCTAGATCATAGGTTCTTTCTACCACTTGTTATTTTGTCTCGGTAGTTTATTTTTCTTTTCCCTTTGCACTTTAGCCACTTTGGATACAAATTCAGATGAAGTTTACATCACTTATCTTTCATGTTCCCATACACATCACAATGTTTTCAATTCCTATTAGGATTCCTCCTTTTTTTAATTGTGGCTACCATCTTCTTATCTATACTCTTGTTAGTTGTTTCTTGGACCATATGGTGTTTCCCCTTCTTGGAGTCCAACTCAATACAGAGAGCCTTCTTTCTCACCTTGTCAATAGTTTTCACACTAAGAAGCTTCAGTTGTCTTTGAATATGGTTGAAAATTACTTCAAGGTACTTCACCACCACTCTTGGTTCTTCCAAAGAGATAACCTAATGGCATTCCTCCTAAACTTAGAAGTGTATTCTTTCACTCTTGTCCTTGTTCTCGCCGAAGCTACTACCACTTCAAGAGTTGTTGTTATTCATAGCCTATGGGATAAAATTTTGATTTTAGTAATGCCTTGAAGTCCTCTCATTTCATAATCATAGGATTCTTGCCTATCCTCAATCCATCCACATAGCTCTCCCACCATAATAGAGCATGTCTAGTCATATTCAAATTTTCAAAAGAAATATAATGAGTTTCTTGGATTTGATAAAGACCAAAGTAAAATTCCATTTGTTTCAAATAGATATTCAAGACTTCAACATTAATTTGTCCATCAAACATGGGTATTTCAAGTTTTTCTTCAAATTTGAAAGGAAAATGAGAATATTAAGAAAAAAAAATAGTTTTTACCCAAATAATTGCACATGGACTCTTCTCGATGTACCTTAGCTTCTTCATTATCAGTCTTTGTTGAGTTTTCTTACATATCTTTACTCACCATCAACTATGTCACCAATCATTTCAATGTAATAATTATTTGTTCCAACCGAGAAAACCTGACCTTTGGTTCTCCCATCTCATATTCTTCATGAGGACTCCCCACCATTGGTGGTCCTTTGCTTCTATGTAGGCCTGGCAGCAATGCTTGTCCACCTTTTCGTTAATGTGGATGTTTACCATGCAATTTTTCTCCAAGTATTTGGCCACTACTATGATACCTGATGATCCATAAATGGTGGGCCTATCACCTATCCATTTCGTCAACATGGATCATTTTTGGAATTAAATTTAGTTCTCTATGTATGGGATTAGCTCCAAGATACAAGCATCAATTTGAATGGAGGCCTAAATGCAATTTGAAGTACAATATGTAGCCCATGTAAAGACATTGAAAAAAATTCCAAATTATGCACAAGGATATAGCAAATGGTTTGTTGTAGGTTTATTATCCTCCACCAAAACATTAGATACACTATTTATAAGACATATAAATGAGTATTAAATAAGCCAAGTTGATTTTTACACCAACATACTCTGTATAAATCAATTCTTTAAAGACATTTTTTTATTGGTATACCCTACATACAAATTCAGTGCCAAAGTTTCATAAATTGATTGCAAATCCTTGTAGGCCACTCCAGGAATAATCAACCCAATAAATGATTGGTATTCATATTACAAAAAAACGGTGAAAATCGTCTGATAATTTATGGTAGAAGCACCTCCCTCTTTCTCAATGTGGAAATCCGAGATGAATGAATATGGTGTATACCAAGTGTGGGGTGAGTGCTACAGGCAATGATATGCCCAACCTCCCTCAAATCAATGATTATAAGATAGAGATAAGTAAATATGGTTCATGTAATATGTGAGGTCAATGCACAAGATGAGAATGTATTAAGCCATTGAAATATATGTTTGTACATGTAAGCAATGTATTGTGTTGTTGTTATATTGCACAAAATGTAGGGGTGGGGTTGGGATTAGGTTGTGGGTTGTGGCAGAATAGATCCAAAGGATGGCTATAGGAGACTAATTATGCCTTGTACAAATCATACGCAATAGTCCCAAGCAAGCCAGTGATTCCAAAAATTAATAAAGGTGTTTTCAAATGTGGTATATGAAACTAAATTCACTTTAGCAATCCATCAAACAATTATTTGATTGAGAAAAATGCATATCCATACAATAAATTGGGCATGGTGTTGTAGAATGATATTTTCATACCATAGATCAAACCAATAGGGGATTATGTTGTTAATTCACCAACAATCAATGCATTTTTTTGAGTTTACACAATTCCCCAAGAAATCAAACTTAAATCAAAACCACAATAAAACTCCATAGAGAAGATTACACAACAACACAATATAAACAACATAGAATTATTTTTCTCAGAAAATTCATTACAAAGGGTGAGATGTGCATGCTCATAAATCTTATGCATTGTTACTAACAAAATAAAATTGCACATTGCCATGGCTTAGAGACACCTTTGCTCGTCATGGATAGGCTCATTGACTCCTTTATCCTCCAAACACCAAGAAGGTTGCACTCTTAGAGATTTCATCTCTGCTCTTTGAGCTTCCCAAGTTCTATTTTCTTATCACCATTGACGATCCTTCATTAAAGCATTTATTTTTTTAATGGGATGCCTTTGGAAGGCCAGCTATCACAACGGTTCATTTCCACTTCCAAATTTTCCAAAAAAAAAAGTGAGATAAAAAAATGGCATGCTTATTACAAAATTTAAAAGATTTAAAATAACCAAGTGCTTATTACAAAGTTTTGTGAGGATCCAATTTGGATCAGCTAGTTATTTTCATAACCTTGTATGTTCCCAGCCAATGCATTTTCAAATTTCCAGGGTGCTTTCATAATTTACCATCATACATTAACACTAGATCCCCCTATGCAAGATATTTATTCTAGATGTTCCTACCATGCTAAGCATTTTTTCACCTCTTTTGAACCATTTGATTGTACCCAACCAAAACCCTATTCTCTTTGAATTGTACTAGCATAGCCAACATATCCTATAATTGCCACATCTTTAACATCTACATTGTTATAGTTGCAAGTAGACTTAGTATCAAATATGATATCAACATCACCTCCTCCATACCATGCACCAAATTTAATGGTCTATGCTTCATTAAGGTTTTGTAGGTAGTTCTATAGGACCATAGAATGGAAGGAACCCTCTCTCCCCGATTATCCCTATTAACCAATTATACCTTGGTCAATCCATGCTTCAAGGTCTTGTTCAATGCCTCTACCATTTCATTGGCATGTGGATGGTGTGACATTTTTTTTGGTGATGATTCATTATATTTTACAAGTGTAGCCACCACCCCCCCAATAAAATGTGGATCCTTGTCACTTATGAGGTAATCTCAAGTCAGTGCAGCCTCTACCATGCATGTCAAATAATTTGTAGCCATAATTATATACCTTTTCCATGAATAGTGTGATATTGAAGTGATAGATCCAATAAAATCCATTATCCAACACTGAAAAATGAATCCTTGACCACAACGGGTTGTAGTAGAATTTCATCCCTCATAGAGGGTCATCCCATGCTTTCACAGAGATCACACTAGTTGGCATATTCTATGGCATCTATAAACAAATTCAGACACCAAATCCCTTTGTGTAACAACTTCCACATAGTTTCCTTTACTTTATAGTTCCCATCTCCTTATCCATCATGGTCCTCCCACAACACTACTAGGCATTCATTATCCATCACACATCTCGATGGAATCCTATATGTAGCCAAATTATACAAATATCTTGTGATCAACTAATAATTTTCCATGTGTACCACTAGTTGTCTACACTTCTTTCAATCATAATCCTCGGGTGCCAAACCTAAATAGATGAATTTAGTAATCTAGGTGAAGAAGTTTGGAATGGCTTCCATGTGAAAGAGATTGGAATGAGGCAATTAATCAATTGTCCCCAAATTTTCCCCACATTGTACCTAAGAAAGATGATTGTGCCAAACATTCTACTTTCTTATATTTGCAACCACTTTGAAATCAAACTCTAACGGCAAATGACAAATCTTCCCTTCCAATACTATATTTTTAAACAAATACTTAAACATTGAGTGATCTGTGTAAAGCTTAAATCGATGACCAAGTGGATAACGTTAGAATTTTGTATCACATACACCATGGCCAACCCTTCTCATTATGTGGTAATGTAATTACACTCATCATGTGATAACTTCTTTCTTGCAAAGTAAACCAGGTGATCAAGTGTTTTTAGTAGGACCACGAGTACATTTGGATACTTTTCATGATGGAGGATGGTTGAATGTTTAGTTTTAGTGGATAAGATGCATAGGGGGTTCTGCACATGCCATAGAATTGAGTGAGGAGGACAAAGCTCATAAGAGGCCATCAATGAGGTAGAGAGGTCAATATGCATTGGTATGAATAAGAAAAGTATTCCAGACATGGATAGTTGTGACAGTGTTCATATGCTTGCATGTGATCATGGTATCTGCCACACATGCAAGTCTTCTCAGTATCCCTGATATTGCTCCAAAGGTCTTCTCGAGAGATCCAGTGTTCATAGTTCTTGGTTTCAATGGAGGTTGTATGTATTTTAGACTTGGTCACCATATGAAGGATGCACATGATTGTATGACTTAGGATTATGTCTTAGAGATGCTCATTTATGTGTTATACTTTCAAGAGGAGACATGAGGGAATGCAATATTCTTTTTGTCCCCTTTAATGGGTCATGGTGAGTTTTCATCCAGCATGTGTTCCATTTAGGTGAAAATGAGGCATTCAACCCCTTTAGAGAGATAAAAGTATATATTAAATTATATATATTGTATTAGGGGTTCCAAATAATTTTTCATTCCTCATCCATTCTTCATTTCTATCTTCGTTGAGCTCTAGTGCATGATTGCAGCCTGATTTGAGAGATATTCAATCCCCTTCTCCTTCTATGCACAAGGGAGGAATATATGTATCATATTTCATTTATGATTGTGAATAAAATGGAGACTTGGTTTCCTTGATATTTCTATGTCTTCTTTGCTTATAAATTGTTCTTTCATGGTCAATGTTTCATGTTATTCTATTTGTTGTGTTGTATTTAATGTTTCTATGTAAAAATACTCAACATGGATCTTAGAGTAGGATAGGAAAGCTAACTTGTAAGTAATATGTCCAATAAATTTGAGAATTGGATATGGTCCATAAAACTTAGGTGTGAACTTCTAATGGTTATTCATATTCAGCGATGTCTACTTATAGGGATTGAGAAAAAGGAAAATTGTATCTCCTTCTTCAAAATGGTGCTCAGATTGATGTTGATCAACCTATTACTTCATTTTGTTATGAGACATCATTGAGTTGTCCTTGAGTGTATGGAGATGATAACAT
Organism: Picea engelmannii; assembly: GCA_009831015.1. Lineage (NCBI taxonomy): Eukaryota > Viridiplantae > Streptophyta > Pinopsida > Pinales > Pinaceae > Picea > Picea engelmannii. The sequence continues at coordinate 224,052 of ML796140.1, read as the reverse complement.
GAGTATTTAGGGTTTTGTTCACCTCGTAATATTTGGATGTGCTTGATAAGAATGAGACCATTGTTGGAGGGTTTTGTTCATAGACCATCTCATAGGGTGACATTTTGGTAGTAACATGATAGGTTTTATTGTACCACCATTTTGTAAGGGGTATCCAATGAACCCATTATGCCTTCCTTTTCAAACAAAAACATCACAAATTAGTTTTCAAACACTTATTGACCACTTCTATTTTACCATTTGTTTGGGGATTATATGTCATGCTGATTTTCAATTGGGCAGCTTTTAGTTTACGCAACTCCTACTATAAATTGTTGGTGAATGTAGGATCATGATCCAACACAATTGAATTAGGCATGCCATGGATTTTAAAAACATTTTCCATGAATATTTGTGCAACTATTAAGACCTTGAACGGGTGTTGTAAGGTACAAAAGTGAGCATATTTGGAAAGGTGGTCAACAACCACCATATCACTAATTTTTTCCTACTTTAGGTAACCCCACAATAAAATTAATGAAAATGCTAGTACAAACTATTGTAAGATTTGGTAAAGGTTGTGCTAGTCCTAAAGATTTCACCCTTTCACTCTTCTTCATTTTTCAAGTGTCACGTTCCACCACAAAGATGAAGATACATTTCTTCATGCCCTCCTAAAAGAATGAATGATTAATCCATTCATATATTTTCTAAAACCTAAGTGACCCATCATGGGAGAGGAATGTAATTTAGTTAACACTCTTGATGTGAATGTTGAATTCTGGACCAAAAAGATATACCCTTTATACCACAATGATTCATTTTTCCCAGTGTATACTTGATGTGTATGTGCGTCTACCTAGAGTTTTGGGAGAATTTGAATGATATTGGCATCCAACAACCATTCTTGAGGTATTTACTATATCTAGTTTGGCACTAGTAAAGTTAAAGAAATTAGGGATCCTTCCTTCTCATACTTCCTAGATAAAGAAAGCATCAACCACTCCTTTCCCTTCTTGTAAATGATCTCATAATTTTCTTCAACTCCATCATCAAAAATATCCTTTTGTATGGCCATAAATAATTTATGTTCCTTATATTTATGCCCAAGGAAATAATTTTCATCACAATTATAGAAAAGGCCTTTGAGTTAATGTTCTGTCATTTTTTTCCACATCAATTTGTGGAGCTCTAGGGGTGGAGTAGGATGTTGAGGAGGAATAAAGTTTTCTCGTGGTAATGGAAAACATTTTAGGTGTTTTTAATGGGCATATGTCACAACTTGTGCACAATAATCTAGCTAATTGGCCTCCAACCAAGTAGTGGTGTGATTTATCTCAATCTAGGATTTTATTTCCTCCTTCACACCACTAATAAAATATTGCTTGAAAATTCATCAGTGAATGTTTGTGTTCAAATTTTCAAGCACTCAAAACCATCAATATATTCTTCCATTATGCCTATTTGATGTAGTTCGGTAAGAAATCGCACAAAATTAATATCCTTTTCAAAGAGAGAAGAAAGGGATTTCACAATGTTCTTACATGCAATGTATAATGGAAATGCTTTCTGATGCCATTTCCACCACTACCAATGTTCCTAATCCAGATATAAAACTCCCATTCTGAGTTTCAACAACTCCTCCTCTATAACATGAAGGGAAAAGTAATGTTCCATCTAGTTAACCCATCCTATCATATCAGACCCATCAGACTTATTAAGATGTACCTTAGGTAATCAATGTCTCATATGGGGGGGATAATTAGGAAAGGGGCTGCAACTACAAGAACCTTCATCCATGGAACATTCACCATCATCATTCTTACCATATAGCTTGTAAAATTTATCAAAACCAAGTGATTGTTGCATGGTATTGGTAGTCATGTGATTCTAAAGTCGGTACTTTGTTGCATCAATGTTTGTTTGTAGTACTTTATTGATAGCATTATATCATTTATTATATCTTCCATGGTTTATTTGTTTGTAGTGTGAATCATGGGACCATGGGGGGAACTTGAAGGGTTACTAGGCAGGTAAAATAACATGATCAACATCATGAGAGGACGTTGTTGATATAGAATACTAGAAATGGTTGGTTTTGTCCTAGGCCCATGGGGTCCACCTGAAGGCTTACCTAAGAGATATATCAAGGTGATCAATGTTATGAGAGGAGTCCTTTTAGATAGGTCTCCCAAAATTATCTAGTTATATTGGGGACTTTTTTTAAGAGTATTTATGAAGTATTTACTCCTACCTAAGTATTAGTATACTGACATAATTTTCAAATTCATGATATTCCAAGTTATGTAGGAATTTATATGCCTATGTTGCAAAGGCTAGGGTTTTGTAGAGTCCCAAGAACAAAGGAGTGTTGGGTATTATATCTCTTTGATATACTTTTTATAGCCCTAAAACTCCCTACCTATGCATACATGGCATTGGCCTTTCTACTTGCATAATTTTCCAAGTTACTAATGAGACACTCTCTTTAAAAACCATTTTTTGGAGTATGTACGAGCCCTGCTGCACTACTTCCCGTACACACATGCTAGCTGCATACTAGACATCCTGTGTACATACGCGAGCTACATACTAGATAGCATGTGTTTACCTCCAAAATTTGCAAAAAATAAAAGGTTGCAAGGAATTCGGTAGAGTTTATGGGTTATTGGAGGTTTCCCAACAATTTTACCCATTGTAGCCCGTCCCCAAACCGAATAACTATCCTTTTGTCATATAAAAGGAGGTCTTGGGGTCCCATTCAAAAAAAATCATGAGAACAAAGAAACTCTGCCAAAATCCCTTCCCCATCTTATTCCAAGTAATGCATCCCTTTCTGAGATTTGGACTCAGCATTCCCTCTCTAGCCCTTTCTCCTATACAATCCCTTTAATTTCCCTAAAGTGATCAGTTGATTGTGAGAGAAGGATTTGGGATGATTCACTTGAGAAACACTAAGAGGATCCTGGACCTAGTTTGCGGAGCATCAGTCGTTGAAGGTTGTAACTTTTAATCTTCATATTGAACAAAAGAATCCTTTTCTTTTCCCAAATATTATGTGTTTATTCTTTTCATTTGATTTATGCATAGTATTTTATATCTAACCATAATATTGATGAGTATAGATAGAATATGTGTAGCATTGTTTTCCTAAGTGTTCTTCCAGGTCAACTTTGAGAGGATACCAATAGCCTGGGAATCTACAAAGGTGGACGAGGTCTACATCGAACGTTAGGACCAAAGGTACTACTTCTAACCTACTTTCCTATCTCTTTTTGTTCATCCATTTAGATTGTTTGGGGTAGTTTAGAAATTATATTGTCTTTTAAGGGATATCATAGCTCTGCCTGTACTTTGACCTTGGTATAGTAATAGGGGGATTTTCCCCGTTAGCAGAATTGGTGACTCCACTGGGGAGTATCTCTAGGGTTTTAGAGGGAGGTTTTTGGTTTTAATTGGCTTCTTTATTGACTTTTGAGTTTTTATCAAGTTCACTGAGTCTTTTAAGGGTCTTTGATCACCTACAAGGTCCCTACCATATTTCGTTGCCCAGTCAGTCTCCCTAGTATATTTATTTTTTTGAGAAATCCCATAGATGTACACACTCTGCTTTGGCGCAACCCACGTACATACACAGTCTGCACAGTAGACAACCTGCATACATATGCAGGCTATTGGTGCAATAACCTGCATCTCTATGTCTTGAAAGGGTTTTTAAAAAAAAAGAGATTTCTTTCTCTTTCCTGCCAGAAGCCTTGGGATTCTCAGGCCTTTCTTGGACTTTACAGAGTCTTTGTTAGTGGTTTTAGCTTGGGTTAAAGATTCAGTTACAACTTGTTTCTTTTTTTTCCCTAGAGATTTAGAGTGAACTTTCAAGTTTTAGATCTTACTTTGCGTTCTTTTGAGTCCCTTCATTTAAGCAGTTGACCTAGGGTCTAATTCGATCTCGGGTTCTTTTCTCTCTTTATCCTGTTTTATGCTTTGAAAAAACAAAAAATAAATCCTCTTGTCTCTTTGTGTTTCCAAGCATTTTTCACTTATTTGTAGTTTGATCCTTAAGAAAAATGAATTGCATTTTGAATCTTTTGTTAGTTCTACTTTGATTGGAAGAAAATAAAAAATAAAACCTAGTTTTTTAGGTCTCTTTCTTTCTTTGCATTTGTTTTGCATTGTTATTTGAAAAAGAAAAGAAATTAGCATATTGTTGTGTTTTCTTCTCATCTTGAAAGCATTTCAAAAGAAAAATAAGAAAGAAAATCCTTTCATTTTCTCTTTTGTTTCACTTGAAAGTTGCATTGTGCATTTTGCATGGAAAGGAGAAAAGATTGCATTTTTAAATTTGAAGGATTGTTCTTGCTTTTTCTTCCTTGAAACTCTTTTCATTCGAAGGATTAGTGTAAATTTATATTTTCCAGTGTTCTTATAAGTTTCATTTTTGCAATATTCTCAAACAACATCAGTTGCATGTTCATATCATGTGAGTAAATCAATCCCATAAAATCAACACTTAACTTAAAATCGATTAGACTTTATGTTTGTAGGGTTCACCAACTAGTCTAGGATTTTAGGGCCTTGAAATATGTGTGAAGAGGAAACTCTTCAAGGACATATAAAACAAAAATTGGAGTCTGAGATAGGGAGTGTCTAAAGTCTAGTGTCATTAGATTTAGTCGGGACCTTCCTCTAACACATGGGCTAAACACAAGGTCGTGTAAGGAAAGGTAGAGGAGATAACCCCTTTAAACCTGGAACAAGCGTAGTGGGGATTGTATATTGAGTTTCTTTCTTGGGAATCATATTGATCGCATTTTACTACGGTGCCTCGTGAACCTCGAATCCGTTTGAGATCCTCAGTTGTCTTCCTAACCAATTTCCTTCGGTACCCTTGCAGGTCTTCATACGTTGTTATCCTGCTCATTACAATCAGCTCGACTCTCAACTGTACCCGCCTGGTGACTGACTACGATCTGGAAACCTAGTTACTTGTTTTTATGGGCTTACAGAAGTGACTGTAGGGGTATACTAAGGTACCTAGGGCGGACATCATATCACTCTTTGTAGCGTATACCCGAAGGGTGATTCCTTGTTTGAGTTGCACTTGCACTGGTAAGTTGCTCTAGCATCGATTGGTGTAACTGTCATTCCCACTAGTTAGTTGTCTGTTTCATTTTCCTTTAGGAAGTTTTAGTGGTGTGCTATGTGCTCCCTAGTTTTCCATAGTGAGTTAGTCATCCATTTATTTGGGTCTCTGACCTAAGGTGGTAGACCGCCCACTCCACCATTCGTGAGGATTTTTCGGTCTTCCGCTTAGAAACATGGAGCCGCCTCTTTATAGGCGTTGTTTTTTATACCACTTGTTTGCTAGACTCAGTGTGTGAGACTTTTATGAAGTTGAATGATCCTTCAAGGGAAGAACATGTGCATAATATCTTCATGGAAAATTTTCATGATGATACCAACCAAGGAACCCCTTCGCAAGGGGATTCTTGTGCTTCTCCTTTCTTCAGAAACATTGGTGTCCCTTTAATGGCCACTTTGTACATTCCAATGCTGAATGTGGGACTACCGGTTTGGTTAGGTACCATTCCAAATGTTTTGAATTCTCTTGATGCTTCTCAGTTAAGCACCTTATGTCATGGGCATCATGTTGGTGTTCCTTCGTCAACAAATTGTTCTCCTCCTCCTTCTGCCTTCTCTGGTGAAAGTCTAGCTACTAGTAACCAAAAGTCTAAATGAAATATGAAGAAGAAGAATAAAAAGAAGAAATCACCAACCTCTCTGAGTCGTGATGGAGATAGGTCGTCAACCTCTACAATTCATGTTGAAGACCAACACCCAGCCTCTACTAGTCATAGTAGGGGGAAGCACCCAACCTCTACAATTCATGCTGGGGAAAAAGTCCAGTCACTTATAGACATACTGGAAATAGGTATGTAGCCTCTGCGAGTCATGTTATCAACCAATCACCAACCTATACAAGTCATGTTGGAGATTTGAAACCAACCACTGCAATTCATGCTAGGGGCACAAGTCTCATCAATGTGATTCATACAAGTGATATGCACCCAAACACTGCTAGTCATGCTAGGGGAATTGATTATGTTAATAAACCTAGATGGATAGGACCTAAGCCTAAGTTACTGGGGAAAATCCCCCTATTAATATACCATGGTCAAAGTACAAACATAGTTATGATCTCCCTTAAAAGACAATATAATTTCTAAAATACCCCAAACAATCTAAATGGATGAACAGAAAGAGATAGAAAAGTAGGTCAGAAGTAGTATGTTTGTTCCTAACGTTTGATGTAGACCTTTGTAACACCACAGGTTTTGAACCCCCATTTTTAATAATGTATTGTTACAATGTTGAGAGGCCAGAGTGCCCAAACAATTATTAAAAGGCCAGCGTGCCCAAGACATGTAATGTTTTGTTTATCATTATTAATAATAAATACATGGTTGGCTGCTAGACGAACAAGGACTAGAGTTATAGGGGGTTATGATTCCACAAGAGAGGGGGCTTGAGGGGCTAAATGTTTATTCCTATGTTAATTACCTTTTTTCCTAAATAGGGGGGGGGATTGGTTATGTGAGCTTCTTGGGGAGGCCAGGAGGTTCTTGATTTCCCCACGAACATACTTAAACCCGCCCTTGGTCCGATTGTGGGGTTGGTCATTGGCTTGTCCGCTCTATCACCTTTGTGTTACCTCATTCTTACCCTCACGCACTCCTATGCACTTACCTACCTCCTCCATCCATCCTCACCTATGTATTGGTCTCGGGAAGAGGGACCGAATTGTGAGAGAATTAGCCATTGGATAGTTGGTTGTAGTGGCCGCCAGTGTGATCCAGTCATGCCTTGAGGCCTGCATATCTTATATGTAGTGACCTATGTCCAGCATGGCTCACAGCTGTGAGTCCTGAGAGTTACAGCATTGAGATTCTAGACCAGTTGTGTTGGAGGCCCAAATAATGAGAAGGACTGCATGGCAGAGAAAGGTGGAGGTTCGTTCTCTCGAGTGGTGCAAGATGGTTAGAAGAGAGTTGGGTACTTGGATTATTGTGAGTGTTGGGAAGACTGTGAGAGCTTGAGAGTTGACTGGTTTGGGAAGCCAAGTTCACTCTAGAACCGTGATTGTGGATTCATATCCCTGGCTTGGGGGTGACGTTGTTGTTGAGATTTGGAGCAGTAGTGTCTACGGTTGGGTGGAATGTCTTTTGTCTAAAGCAAGTTGGTGTCAATTTCATAAAGATAAGTGCTCTCTGTTGTGATATTATTATATATGTATGAATGTATATTTAATTTTCATTAATTGAATCTTTAGAACATGCATGTTTGCTAGATATTGTTGTGCATGTCAATTAATTCTCTTATCTTACGCATCCTTAATAAACAAAGAAGGTATCGGTATGAGAAAGAAGGTACGGCCTATGGTTGGCTAGGTATGTTACATATTGGTATTAGAACTTCTAGTTGAAACATCGGGTTTGTATGGGTTGGGTTTGTTGGTTAGAGTCTCATGGTCGAGATAAAACTTTGACCGTGAAATTGAAAAGCTCAAGAGGAATGGTGTTACAGAAGCTACGCAGGAGACAGAACGTCATGGATCCTCTGTAAGGGTTCGAAGGATCGTGATCGTTCCTGTTCAATTTGGGAACAATTGCCACTATAGGAACAGGAGAGATCAAGGATCGTTGGATCGGAGGATAGGTGAACAAGGATCGTCCGATGAAAAGGAAGCAAGGTTAAGGTTGCGACCATCAGATCCCATTGGAGAGAGAGGTCAACGACCAGCAGGAATTGCGGTGAACTGAGTTGCATGGTAGTTAATTTACCAAGGTGGTCCCTCAATCCAAACCATGGTTTTCCTTGAAGGGTTACGTGTCAGCATCAGGAGAATTGTGGTGTGAAAAGCAGGTTACTCCAAACTAGCAATGTGTGCCCCCGCAATTTGAAAGGCATGCAGTGATGTGACATGCTAGTACTCGAGCGATGAACCTTTGAAGAGAAGAATTAGTCGGGGGCCATCGATCTGTAGGAGGACACACGTCAATCGATTGTGTGCTCTGAGTAAAAGAACTCTAGGAAAAGGCGAGCAGGAGAAGTTGAGAATTGAGATTTCTGGACCCCGAAGATCCGAAGTGAATCTCGACTGTCTGATCCAAGAGGACACGTGGAAGAAATCTGCGCACTTCCTGGGAAAGAGAAGGTTGAGAGTTGAGTTCTCCAAAGTACGAAGACCCGAAAGGATCTCGGTCGTCGATCTTCTGAGAACCACGCGTCACCATATCCAAGGCTTCGAATAAAAGCTCGTGGGGCTAGATAAGTTTTGCAGTTTGAGATTTTTGAAGTCTGAAGTGCCGAAGTAAAACATAGTTGTCAGATTGAGGAGGACACGTGGAGCAGATCTGTGAACTCTGGGTGAAGACCCGAAGTCAATCTTAGTTGTCTGATCCAGGAGGACACATGGCGACAGATTGGCGAGTTAGGGAATTCAAAGTTCGAGAGAATTGGAAGTGTGCTAGTATAAAAACTCCCAAAGTCCCGAAGCCCGAAGAGCCGAAGTGGTGGTGGGTGATGATGTTACCTGGAGGTGATGTGGACCCCAGAATTTTGAAGTGATTTGGCTTGCAGATGTCACCTGGGATGACATGGACACATGATATGTGTGCCACGTGTCAGTAAGTTTTGAGCATTTGGAGTATTGAAAAGTCGATTAGAATGTGACACGTGTCACCCGCCTAATTGGGCCACGTTTCCACTTCCAGTATTTCACCACGTGGTGACAGATCGTGCAGTACGGAGACTGGGCACGCTAGAGGGGAAATATGTGACAGGTTGCGTTGGGTCAAAAACTCCTGAAGGATCAAAGGCTGGAGTGCATCTCAACCGTTGATTCCAGAAGACACGCACCGAAGGATCGTCGACTTCAAGTGAAAGCACTCTAGGAAAAAGTGCAGGAGGGAAGTTTGAAACTTCTGAAGCCCAAAGAGCCGAAGCGATTCACAGTCGTTGATCTATGGGAGGAAACGTGTCGGAAGATCATGAACTCTGGGTAAAAGTGTTCTGGGAGTAGGAAAGTAAGGAAATTTGAGACTCCCAAAGTGCAGGGTCCTGAAGTGGATCTCGATCGTTGATCATGCAAGAGGACGAGGATCGTTGATCCAGTCCTGACCGAAAGTCCTGAAGTTCTGAAGCTCTCGACAAACTCTTTCTCATCTAAATGTAGGGTCATGACCGTGGTCGTATGAAGATTGAGAGCTAAGGGAAGGAGGGCTAAGGTTCAAATTGGTTGTCTCCGAGACAGAAAAATGATAAGGAAGGATTTAGCTGCGGTTTCTATTCATGGTCACCTAGGAAGGTGGTTTGAAGGAAGCACCTGTGCATGATGAAATTCTATGTCAGCACAGGGATAATAGGAAACTGTTATTTTTGGAGAATGGGGATATGATATCCATGAACAAAAACAATAAAGAGACGTGTAGCATGGTTTGGAAATTTTTGTCTATCATATGCATAATTCTAACAAAATGGTCACTTGCGGATTTTGTAGAATTGAGGGGTTTAAACACATCAAATCGGGATGCATATTGAGTAAATGGAAGAAGTCGAGGGAGCCTCCAGTCATGATAAGGAGGCCAAAGGCCAAAATACTAGAGTTGATAAGAAGTACTTCTAGAAGGAGTACCTCTCAGAGCATTCCTATGACAAGAAAATGCAGGAGTTCTTTGAACTCGGGTTGGGAAGCATGACTATAGCAGAGTACGAGAAGAAGACCTTGGGATTGTTAAAGTATGTCAAGTTCATTGGTGATGAGAAAGTGAAAATACAGATATTTCTACGTGGATTTCTAGCCTTTTATAAGGAAAATATCAAGTATGATGAACCCAAGACCTTGACTAAAGCCATCAGGAAGGATAAATACTTGTATGAGCAAGGTCAGGGAAGAGAATCCCTACACAAATCTTGGAAGGACAAGAAGACTGTGAAGTCTGATAAGAGGAGGAAAGGATTCAAACCTCCCTTCAATAGGATTGAGCCTAATAGAAATCATCAAGATCAATATGCTAAGGGGGATTTCAAGAAAGAAGATTCTTTGGGAAAAAGGGGAAGACCACCAATCCAATGTTGGGGATGCAAAGGACATCACTTGCACAAGGATTTCCCACACAGAAAAGATAGAGTGAATATTGTGCACAACATCCAAGAGGCTACAACAGTCGAAGATATGGGAAGAATCTATGCATCTTTAAATGATCGACAAGCAGAGTACCAGTCCAATATGATTGAGGTGGAAGGTAAGATCATAAATCAACTTGTTGCTATTTTGATTGACTCAGGAGCAAGTCATTGTTACATTGATCCTAAGATAGTGGATAAATTACATTTGGAGAAAAGTAAACTTGGAAAATCAAGCTTGGTTCAGTTAGCCACTGGAACCAAAAGGAGAATCCATGATATGGTCAGAAGTTGTTCCATAAGTCTTAATGGCGTGAATACTAGTACTGATATAAATATCATACCATTGGGGTCATATGATGTCCTGATTGGGATGGATTGGTTGAACAAGCATTATGTTGTCCTAGATTTTCATAACAAGACATTTACATGTCTTGATGGAAATGGAAAAAAGAGCACTGTGAGAGGAGTTCCAAGACCCATCTCTATAAGGGAGATTTCGGCCTTACAGCTGAAAAGATGTTTTAGGAAAGGATGTCAACTATATGCAACTCATGTGAGGAGCCAGATAATATAAAGGGGCCAAGCCTTGAATATTTCTCAGTACTACAGGAATTTGAGGATGTATTCCAAGAAATACCTAGATTTCCACCAAGAAGGGAGATAGATTTGTCAATTGATTTGGTGCCAGAAGCATCCCTAGTGTCAAAAACACCTTATAGAATGAGCACACCAGAGTTAAAGGAATTACAAATGCAGTTGGAGGAATTGTTGAAGAAAGGGTACATACGTCCAAGTGTTTCACCTTGGGGAGCACTAGTACTCTTTGTCAAAAAGAAGGATGGAACCTTGAGGCTATGTGTTGATTTCTGACAGTTGAACAAGTACACTATAAATACTAAAGTATCTGCTACCCCGAATTGATGACCTCTTTGATCAGCTAAGAGGAGAAAATATATTTTTAAAGATTGACCTAAGGGCAGGATACCATCAGGTAAGAATCAAGGAAGAAGACATTCATAAGACAACCTTTAGGACTAGGTATGGGCATTATGAATTTGTAGTGGTGCCATTTGGACTAATCAATGCACCAGTTGTCTTCATGTGCTTAATAAATGGCATATTCGGAAATTATTTGGACAAGTTTGTCATAGTGTTCCTAGATGACATAATTATGTATTCTAAGTCTAAAGAGGAGCATGAACATCACTTAAGATTGGTATTGCAAGTACTGAGAGAACATCAGTTGTATACCAAATTGAGTAAGTGTTCTTTTTATCAAAAGCAGATCCATTACTTGGGAAACATTATTTCAAAGAAGAGCATAGAAGTAGATCGAGAGAAGATCGACGCCATTAGGGGATGGCCAACACCCAAAAATGTGTCAGACGTCAGATATTTTATGGGATTAGCTGGCTACTACAGAAGGTTCATAGTAGGGTTCTCTAAGATTTCTCATCCCATCACTTCTTTGCAAAAGAAGGGAACTAAATTTGAATGGACACTCAAGTGTGAAAAGAATTTTAATCTATTGAAGGAATTACTTACTAGTGCGCCTGTGTTAAAGATTGTTGACCCAAATGAAATTTTTGTGGTATGTACAGACGCTTGTAAGGAAGGACTTGGGGGAGTCCTCACGCAAAATGGACATGTCATTGGATATGAGTCCAGAAAGCTTAAGGAACATGAGAGGAACTATGCCACGCATGACTTGGAACTTGTTGCCATTGTTCACACCTTGCGTATGTGGAGGCATTATCTCATGGGGAAGAAATTTGAATTAAGGACATACCACATTGGCCTGAAGTATCTTTTTGAACAACCGACCTTGAATGCTAGGAAAACAATATGGTTGGAATTTTTAAGTGAGTATGACTTCGATATCAAGCATATCAAGGGAAAGGAGAATAAAGTTGTCAATGCACTTAGTAGGAGAGTGCATCTCATGCATGCTACTACTATTAGTATGCATCAGTCAGACTTGAAGAGCAAAATTTTAGATTTTCTTGTTACAGATCATCATTACCTACAAGTAAAGGAAAAATTACAGCAAGGAGAAGTACAACAGAAAATAAAGGAGTATGAGATGAAGGAAGACAAATTACTCATGCATAAGAATAGGATCTATGTTCCTAGTTCGGGAGAACTGAGGAATTTGGTACTGAAGGAAATGCATGATGTTCCTTATGCTGGACATCTCGGTTACTAGAAAACAATTACAACAATAAGAAGCCAGTTCTTTTGGACGGGAATAAAGAAGGATGTTGTTGATTACATCGCTCAATGTATGGAATCTCAGAAGGTGAAGGATGAGCATAGGCACCCAACAGGTTTGCTGCAGCCATTGCCAATTCCAGAGAAGAAATGGGAAGTGATCACTATGGATTTTATCACAAGATTACCCAAAACAAATAAGCAACATGATTCAATCATGGTGATGGTTGACAAATTAAAAAAGGCTACTCATTTTGTGTCTGTGAAGACAACGCATACAACAGCTAATATTGCAGAAATTTTCATAAAGGAAATTGCTACGTTACATGGGATACCTAGGACAATCGTCTTGGATAGCGATACGAAGTTTACCTCCAATTTTTGGAGGCGATTGTTTAAATGATTTGGCACAAATCTAAATTTTATCACATCATATCATCCCCACACAGATGGGAAAATAGAGAGAGTCAATCGAATAATTGAACACATGCTGAGAATGTGTGTGATGGATAAGCCATCTAAGTGGGAAGATTGCTTACACTTGGTTGAGTTTGCATATAATAATGGGTATCAAGATTCATTGTGAATGAGCCCATTTGAAGCCTTGTATGGTAGGAAATGCAATACTCTATTAAGTCGGGACAACCCAACAGATAGAGTGGTACTTGGGCCAGAGTTTCTCAAGGACATGGAAAACCAGGTGGTCAAGATCAAGCAGAATTTAAAGGCATCTCAAAACAAACAGAAAGTTTATGCAGACAAGAACGGGATAGCTAGAGAATTTAAAGTAGGGGAGCATGTACTTTTGAAAGTGAAGCCCAAGAAAATCTCTTTGAAGTTGGGTAGTTGTACAAAGGTGGTAGCCAGATTTTGTGGTCCATTTGAGATATTGGACAGAATAGGGCCAGTTGCATACATTGTTGCATTACCTGCTTCCATGAATATGCATAATGTATTTTATGTATCTTCACTAAAGAAATATTTACATGATCCTAACCATGTTATTGATTGGCATCTGATTCAGGTAGAGACAAAGGGAGATTTTCAGGTTCAGCCAGTGTAGGTATTGGACAGAAAGGTCAAAATGCTCCGGAATCGAGTTATAGAGATGGTAAAAGTTCATTGGAACTACTACGGTCCCGAAGATGCTACCTGAGAGCATGAAGATGCCATGCGGGCAGAGTTCCCGTAGCTTTTTGAATAAATTTGATATTTTAATCTCTATTTTGTATATGCACTGAGGAAAGTGCCAAAATAAGGGGGAGGGGATGTAACACCCCAAGTTTTGAACCCCCATTTTTAATAATGTATTGTTACAATGCTGACAGGACAGAGTGCCCAAAAAATTATTAAAAGGCCAGCGTGCCCAAGACATGTAATGTTTTGTTTATCATTATTAATAATAAATACATGGTTGGATGCTAGACGGACAAGGACTAGAGTTATAGGGTGCTATGATTCCACAAGAGAGGGGGCTTGAGGGGATAACTGTTTATTCCTATGTTAATTACCTTTTTACCTAAGGGAGGGGGCGGGGGGGGGATCAGTTATGTGATCTTCTTGGGGAGGCTATAAGGTTCTTGATTTCCCCATGAACATACTTAAACATGCCCCTGGTCTGATTGAGGGGTTGGTCATTGGTGTGTCCACTCTGTCACCTTTGTGTTACCCCATTCTTACCCTCACGCACTCCCATGCACTTACCTACCTCATCCATCCATCCTCACCTACGTATTGGTCTCGGGAAGGGGGGTTGAACTGCGAGAGAATTAGCCATGGGATAGTTGGTTGTAGTGGGCGTTGGTGTTATCCAGTCGTGCCTTGAGGCCTGCATGTCTGAGATGAAGTGGCCTATGTCCAACATGGCTCACAACTGCGAGTCTTGAGAGTTCCACCATTGAGATTTTGGACCAGTTGCACTAGAGGCCTGAATAAGGAGAAGGATTGCCTAAGGGACTGCGTGGAAGAGAAAGGTGGAGGTCCATTCTCTCGAGTGGTGCAATCTAGGTAGAAGAGAGTTGGGTACTTGGATTGATGTGAGTGTTGGGAAGCCTGTGAGAGCTTGATATCTGACTGGTTTGGGAAGCCAAGTTCACTCTAGAACCATCCTTATGGATTCATAGCCCTGGCTCAGGGGTGACGCTATTGTTGAGATTTGGAGCAGTAGTGTCCATGGTTGGGTGGAACGTCCTTGGTCTGCAACCAGTTGGTGTCATCTTTCATAAATATAAGTTCTCTCTATTGTGATATTATTATCTGTGTATGAATGTTTTTTCGTTGTATATTTAATTATTGTTAATTGAATCTTTAGAACATGCATGTTTGTTGGATATTGTTGTGCATGTCCATTAATTCTCTTGTATTATTCATCCTTAATAAACAAAGAAGGTATCGGTATGAGAAATAATTCCAAGGGTGGGCTTGCAAGTAGCATACCCTAGCCTATGGCTGGCTGGGTATGTTACAACCTCCTCCACCTTTGTAGCTTCCCAGGCTGATGGTCTCCTCTCAAATCTAACCTACAAGAACACTTAGGCAAACAATGCTACAAATATTTTATCCCTACTCATCAATATTAGGGTTAGATATAAACCATTATGCATAAATCAAATGAAAATCATAAACACATAATATTTTGGACAAGAAAAGGATTATTTTATTCAGTATAAAGATTAAAATTTACAACCTTCAACGGTTGATGCTCCGTGAACCAAGTCCAGGATCCTCTTAATGTTTCTCCAAGTGCATCATCCCAAAGCCTTCCCTCACAATAAACTGATCACTTTAGGGAAAGGAAATGGATTGTATAGGATAAAGGGCTAGAGAGGGAATGTTGAGGCCAAATCTCAGAAACGGATCCAATACTTGGAATAAGAGGGGAAGGGATTTTGGCAGAGTTTCTTTGTTCTCATGCTTGTTGTTGAAATGGGACCCCAAGACCTCCTTTTATATGACAAAATGATAGTTATTTGGTTTTGGGATGGGCTACAATGGGTAAAATGGTTGGGAAACCTCCAATAGCTCGTAAACTCTACCGAAATCCTTGCAACTTTTGGAGGTAAACGTGAGTTGTTTAGTATGCAGATCGTGTATGTACGTGGGTTGTCTAGAATGCAGCTAGCATGTGTATGGGGGCAGTAGTGCAGTTGGGCACATACATACTCCAAAAAATGGTTTTTAAGAGAGTGTCTCAGTAGTAACTTGGAAAATTTTGCAAGTAGAAAGGTCAATGCCATGTATGCATAGGTAGGGCTTTTTAGGGCTATAACAATACCTAAGGGTTTCCAACAATTGTACTCAATTGGTATTTTCATGATGCTAACCAAGGAAGATAAAAAAAATACCCTATGTTGTACTTGATCCAAGTGGATATTGGTGGCCACCCACCTCTTCCACTAATTTAGAATGGTTCCACATCTAGGCAGTTTCTTGGTCCCAAACTTCTAGGGTCATTTTGAGGCCATAAACAACAATTTTTTGGCACGGTGAGTTGGAATTACTTCACACACACCTAGGATTTTTTTTCTCCTAAGGTTTTTCCTTGTTTCTTACTCATTACTAGTCATTATCCAGTTTCCTATTTTTTAGGAGAGAATATTCCACCTGGAGAATATTCTCTTCAGTTGACACTTCAGTTTGACTAGTTGAGTTGAGTTTAGATGTTGCATTGGTTTTATCACCATGAAACATTGGGATGATCACCATGTTAATGAAAAATTTACTTGGTTTCATCACCAGACTAGTGCATTACCCTTGATTCCTTGATCTACTCTTCACTACACTCTGTTTCGTTCAGTTAACCAAAGACCGGTTGACTAGTTAACTCAGCTAGGTGGAAATTCACTCTCGTAACTGCCTGAGAGACTAGACTAGGTGGCAGTTCACTCTTGTAACTACTGGTGTGTGTCCAGATCACTCTACACCACCACTATGGCACGTTATTTCTCCTCCATTGTGCATTTATTGAGTTATACAGAGTATATCATGTGTAAATTATTCGTTATTCATTATGGTTAATGAGAATTCTTCTATTCTTTCTCTCCTTCTTCTTCTTTCTCAATTTATCTTTAAAAATGTGTGTAGTATTTTCTAGATAGATATATTTTGTGGAGTTTCAACACATTTACATGGTATCAGGTCTAACGGACTGTTAAGCAAAAGCTACACCAAAAAAAATTGCAGGTACAAAATATTGAAGACAACGGAAAGATGGATTTCCAAAACGAATTCATTCTTACACCTTACAACTACTTTGCATGTAAGGAGAGAATAATGATTCATCTCCAAACCAAAGGATTGTATAGTTTAACCTTGAATATAGATACATAATTGACATCAACCATAGAAAAATCCAAGTACTTAAATTGAATGGATGAAGCACTCGGAACAATTTGCAGTCTTATTTATCCCGATCTCCTTTTTCACATATCTTCATGTAAGACTCCCAATGAAGCCTGGACCACCTTGGAAGGTCTCTTTAGAAAACAGGATGAGATGAGGGGACACATGTTGGAGGTAGAATTGCTCACATTGGATCCAAAAATCTTCGACAATATCCAATATTTCTTTACAAAATTCAAGGATTTAATGTCGCAACTCAAAGCTTGCGGGGTTGATAAATATAAGGCGGAGAAACAAATGGTTCTCACCATTCTCTCCAAACTTGGTCCTGAATTATATGTGTTTGTGTCCACATTCCATTCAGTCAGATTAGCCTCTAGAGCCACCTAGAAGATGCCTTCTCTTGAGGACTTTATCGAATCCCTGACACAAGAGCAAACCAAGATCATCAACATGGGATAAATAAAAGGCCCAAAGGTGCATGCACTCACTTTGCAAGATGGAAGCCATAAATATCAGAAATACAAATATAAAGACAAAATGAAATCTCATGCACATATGAAGAAGGAAGGGTACACAAAACCCTTCATCGATGCCTTCGGATCCAAAGGGGGAAAGGGAAGAAAAGGGGAGAAATGCACGTACTGTCACAAAGGATTCCATCCAAAATTTGCATGCATGAAAAAAAAATAGATATAATGTCTCAGATACTTCAGTAAAACAACCTTGGAGATCGCATCCCCAAGGGAGCCAAGAAGAAGAATCCAAAAGATCAGAATCCCAATAAAGGAAATTCTAGCCATTCCTTGATTGTCATCAACTCCTCTCTCGATGCTTGGATCGTTGATTCAGGAGAATAACATCACATGGTTGCCTAAAAAGTAGTATATTCTTCATTGGATGCACGCAAAGGTCCTCCTATTTTGATGGGGGGGAACTCTTCTTTCGAAGTTACCGACAAAGGAAGGATTGAACTCACCAACGGAAGCTTCAAGAATGTGATGCACATTCCCAAAATTTCCGTCAACCTTCTCTCTGTGTATCAGATGACGAATTCTAGCATTGGAAAGAAAGTAATATTCACACCAAATGTAGCAGACATCTATGACATGAAAACCAAATCTAGGGTTGCTACCTGTGAGGTAAATCATCAGTCTAGATTGTATACATTTTCTGAATTCATTGAACCTGATTCTGCTTTACTACTTACTCATGCTGATGAAAGTTGTAGGATATGGCACGAAAGGTTTGGAAATTTGAATTTCAGATACATGAAACAACTTAGAAAGAAAATATTGGTGGATGGTCTACCAGACATCCATTTCTCCAAGGGAGTATGTGAGGGGTGTGCTCTCGAAAAACACCCTCAAGAGAAATTTGGCAAAGAAAAATCTCAGAGAGCTTACGCTCCTTTAGATCTGATCGACCGTGACCTTATGGGTCCTTTTCTGCATCCATCTATCAGAAAAGTGAGGTTTGTTCTCATTTTTGTTGATGATTTCTCACATTTTACATGGATTTACTTTCTTAGTCAAAAATCTGAGGTCAGTCAACACCTCAAATATTTCAAAGCCCTGGTTGAGACACAGTCCGGAAAGAAGATCAAAGCCCTCCAAACTGATAACGGGGGAGAGTATGTCAATCATGAGATCCATAATATTTTCCATGAGGCATGGATTCAGTTGCAGCACACAGTTCTCTATAATCCGCAGCAAAATGGAGTTGTTGAAGGGAAAAACAAATCTCTAAAGAAGATGGCATCTTGCATGTTGCATGAAAAGTCACTACCACAAAAACTATGGGTTGGAGCATTTAATTGTGCAACATACATTCAAAACAGATCTCCCCATAGATATTTCAAGGATAACACCCCCTACGAGGCTTGGAGAGGCCCCAAACCAGAAGTGACCCACTTTCTCATTTTTGGTTCACATGCATGGGCACGGATTCCCTCTGAAAAGAGGAAGGCACTTGACCCACAGAGCACTGAGTGTATTTTTATTGGATACCCCGATGGTGTGAAGGTATATAGGCTTATTGATCTTTCCTCAGAATTGCTCATCATTGAGCGTAGTGTCCAATTCAAGGAAAGTGTCTCTTATGTACCTCAGCAGCTGCATGCAGACACCTGCATTCTTCCACCTATCCAAGATGATGAGCATGCACATGTCGACTCTTCTTCAGATGAGAGTTTTGATTCAAAGGACTCAAATGATTCAGATTCAAAGTCGGTACAGTCTGATAATGAGTCATAGAATCCAGATGCAGTTGTAGAGCCAGAGCAAAGGCCCAAGTGGGCACAGACTACTCTTCAAGATGCAGGGGATCTCATTGGTAATCTAGTCGATACTAGGAGAACTCGATCTGATTTGGAGGAGCCTCCTATTGCACTCACTTCCACTAAACCATTTCCCTCCACTCATATTTTCTTGGTTCAGTCTTCAGATCCACATTCTTATGGTGAGGTTGTTGGAAATCCCTTTTGGGAATCTTCCATACAGGAGGAGTACAACTCCCTCCTCAAGAACTAGACTTGGTATCTACTTCCCCTTCCTTATGGGAGGAAACTTGTCAGATGCAGATGGTTCTATAGGAACAAGAGTGCAGCGGATGGACAGATTAGCAGATACAAAGCCAGACTTGTTGGGAAAGGCTTTCAATAGGTGCATGGTATTGACTATGATGAGACCTTCTCTCTAGTAGAGAATATGGATTCCATACAATTCGAACTTGTCATTGTGGAAGCCAAGGGATGGGAAGTCCATCATATGGATGTGAAGAATGAATTTCTTCATGGTGATCTCTTTGAGGAGATCTACATGGAGCAGCCCCAGGGATTTATGTAGGACTCATCTTTGGTATGTCGACTGAAGAAGTCCCTTTATGGCCTCAATTAGGCTCTGAGGGCATGGTATGCCAAGATGGACTCCTACCTACTGTCACAGAACTTTGTACGTTGAAAATCAGACCTGAATGTCTACATGCTCAGGACGGTTGATTCACTTCTACTCTTAGTTATGTATGTTTATTATTTTCTTATCACCGGTTTCTCGACTTCAACGATTGTTGCAGTAAAGAGGATTCTACATGACAACTTTTTTATGATGGACATGGGTCCACTACACTTCTTCCTTGGACTCGATATCAGTCGGGATGCATCAGGCATCAAACTATCTCAGGCCAAGTATGCATGAGATCTCCTTGAGAGATTTCACATGACAGAATGCAAGTCTACTCTGAATCCTTTCCTATCAGGATTCAAACTTGAGGATGGTAGGTAGACTCCACTGGTTGAAAACACACTGTACAGACAACTAGTGAGGAGCTTGTTGTATCTCACACACTCCAGACTAGACCTCTCCTATGTAGTTGGAACATTTTCTAGGTTCATGCAGGAGACGCATGAGCTACATTGGAAGGTTGCAAAGCATATCCTTCGATACGTACAG
The DNA here is from genome assembly GCA_009831015.1 of Picea engelmannii. Lineage (NCBI taxonomy): Eukaryota > Viridiplantae > Streptophyta > Pinopsida > Pinales > Pinaceae > Picea > Picea engelmannii. Next base: position 203,887 of record ML796140.1, on the reverse strand, counting down.
GGCACCATCATCTTTGGGATTCATTATGCCTCAGACTCTACATTAGATCTCATCGGGTTTACTAATTCTGACTGGGCTGGAAATGGCACTAATTGCAAGTCCACATATGGTTACTCACTCAGTCTTGGTTCTAGGCCTGTTTGTTGGTCAAGCAAGAAGCAAGCTACCATTTCTCTATCTTTAGTCGAGGCAGAGTATAGAGGGGTAGTTAACATAACCATTCAGGCTATGTGGCTACAACATTTTTTCACTGAGTTGGGCATTTAGTTTCACCGGACGATCATCATCTAGTGTGACAACCAGAGCACTCTGAAGTTCTACAGAGCTCCAATTCATAGGTAGTGGACGAAGCACATCGCAATCCACATGCACTACATTCGAGACTTAGCACGTGAGGGGATCATCTACCTATAGTTTTGTACTTCAACAGAACAGATGGTAGACATCTTCACCAAGACCTTCACTGAGCAGAAGTTCCACTCTCTTTGAAGTCATCTTGGAGTGAAGGACACAGTTGCCTGAA
>ML796140.1:153895-183633 GCA_009831015.1 Picea engelmannii | reverse complement strand
AAGTAATTCCTAGAGGAAACCATAGTAAGCTAGGACCTGAGCTAGGTGTAAACATAAGTAATGGCCAAGATGGGGCTTTAGAATTGCCCATATAAGGAGCTCAAAATCACAACAAAGGTGTGTCCAGAATAAGGAAGAGGAAACCCTAGAAAAGGGTCGAGGATAGTTTTAAATAATTTCACAACAAGAAACACAGAATATGGAAGAGATGCACAATCCCAATTTTACCACAATAGTAACCCAAGCCAAAGCACAAGCAACCAAGAAATCTCCAATTCAAATGCAATATCGATATGGGTTCCTACCTTAAACACATATACGGACAATATATAGACCAAATGTGCCTCAAACTCCCGACTCCAACAACCCATAGAATCCAAACAAGCTCAGTGAGGAGTAACAAGACCATACTCAAGGATTATTATTAATTGTGGCTTGCTTTTGTGCAGAGTCGTTGCTTTTTGTTGAACCAACTTGATATGTCACTTGGTCTCTCTACATCACAAATACGAGTTAATCAATCTGCCCCTTATAGAATGAGTTGATCAAACTGCCATTTAAGAAGAATGCATATTTGTTGTTTTCCTTTTGTCATCCTTGTATCCTACACAATTATCATTACTAGAATTGAAAGGGGCATTCTTCTTAACTGCTTGCTCATTCGATGGACTACAGGTACAACCAAACAGGTATTTGTCAGATCTGTCTTCGTCGAGCGAGGAAAGTTCAGGTAGACGGAGAGCAACTAGAGGTGAGAAGATCAGAAGAAAATTCCATAGACGCATGGAATTTTTTCTTGTTGAAGGGGGGTCCTGATCTTATGATGTTGAGAGCATAGATGACATCGAGGTTCTCTTGAGGTATAAACATTTAGTGAAACGATGGGTACCCAAGGACCTTCCTCAAGTAAACATTGATTTTTGTCTAGACGAGAGGATATATCGCATTGCTCCATCATCGTTACATGGCTTGGGGCTATTTTCCATGGATGGCATAAAGGTTTTTTACGGTGGAATAACTGAATTGATGGAGTATGTCGGGCCTTGTTACAATTATAGATATTGGATGAAGCTAGTCCAATATACGCAAGGTATGTGGATATACGGAGTGGCTGCAAATTATATACAGCTAAGAGACAACGATAGAAACAAAGGAGGGTCTATGTATATTGACGGAAGGCTAAAGGAATCAGGCAATATTGTGGGGTTTATAAATAGTACACGATCCAAGACAACAAATAAACAACCCAATTGCATATTTGAGGGGTGGGAACGAAACCGTGTGTTTGTATGCACAATAAAATCAATAACTTCAGGGGAGGAGTTGTTGATTGATTACAACTTGAATCGAATACATATGGACATTGCTATTGTGGGGGTGGTAATTTGAAATCTATTATGTTTACTTATCATGATATGATGTGGTGCAGTTTGTAAATGTGTATTCCCATTGTTTGTAAATTTATCATTGCTCATGATGTTTCTTTGTTATGGATTTATAACACCTAAATCTTATGCACATCATACTCTTAGTGTTTGCATGAGTCATTTAATTTCTTATAGATTTCTAATGCCTAATTCTTGGTAGGTTGATCATGGAAGAGCACCAGTCAACCCCTCAAAACAGGTAAATTACAGGCAATGCACTTCACTATAATGCACATCATACTCTATGAGTTTGCATGAGTCATTTCATTTGTTATGGATTTATAACACCTAATTCTTGGCAGGATGATCATGGAAAATCTCCAGCCCCCCCAGAATAGGCATATGATTAACATTTCCGAATTACATTTAATGTGAAATTTATTATTTGTTTATATAATTGAAAATAACTTTTCTTTCTTGAAATATGTAGTCCACGGGCCATGGTTGTGATGATTGGGTCAACGACAACTTGTTGGATGACCCCAACATAATGGTAACAATCAACAAAATCATCAGAAAAACGAATAGATAAATCCTTCTCTTGATTGTAAGTAAAGATCAAAATCAAGAAACTAAAGAAAGGATAGAGCAGTTGAAGGAAGACCTTCAAAAATATAAGGTAATAACCATATCTTAAAGTGATTTTTTTTTGGTCGTAAGTTCAATTATGAATGTTTCATGTTTATAAATTTTACATTTTCTAATCAAAAAAAAAAAATCTTTCTTATATAGGATTTTTTGGCTCTGATTCAGTCGGCTCCTGCAGTAGATGTTGGTAGTAGTCATGTTGCAGAGAGTACACCACAACATCCAGCCAGCACGAGCCAACATATACCGGCTAGGTTATTCAGCACTCCACCTGCGATTGATCACAGTCATACTTAGACTAGGTCCACACCTATAGCTGGGGATCGTGAGCATGACATACCCCTTCAGCCGAAGGTGGCAGAGCCACATGCAGGAGCTGGTGGCAATGGCAGTGATAACATTGTCAGTTCATTTCTTGGATCGTCATGCATTGCCAGCACAGGAACAATTTCATGCACTTTTTTGGTGAATGAGAAAGGAGTTCCAATAAAGACATTAAAAATTCCATGTGTTTTTAATTGTTTTAACCATTTGTTGTTGTATATCTGAAGCATATATCATCTTATATATTATTATTTTCTAATTAATGATCGTTTATTTTTGCATGTAGGAAACAACTTGTTTTATAAACACTTGCATGACCAGTCGTTGGAAATTTTTGGTCCCGCGTTACACACGAGGTGGAATTCTCAGAGTATTCACCTCAAAAAAGAAATCTTGGACTACCTTGAACGTATGTTTGGGGTAGATACCTTCGACAAAAGCGAGGTCTCCAAAGAGGTGGGCCTATATTTAAAATATATACATGACATGTATAGGGTTAACTTGAAAAAGAACCCTAGGTATGAGCATCCACCCGTTATTCCTGAGAGGGAATGGAAGGCGTTCATTGAGGGCGCAAAGGAGAAGAGATTGAGAAAAGAAGGCAGAAATCCACCTGGTCCAGGAAGGTAAATTACAATTTGAATTCAATACTTTTAGCTTTCTTTATTTTTAAATACAATTGTGGTATATAACATACTTGAAATTTTTCATAGGCTCCCTAACACTTTGAAAGCCACCAAGGAAAGGGTTGAGAAACATGGCCAACATAGACTAGGCCAAGGCAATTATTTGAAGTTACAGGCACGAATTGTAAGTAATCAAACATCTTAACAATATTATTAGTTATATCACCTTCCAGGTTTCTGGTAATTCATGGGGCAACCAATAACAAAAATCAATATTCTTATGCTATGTAGGGGGACGATTTTGGTACCAAAGCCACTAGGGAAGACCTCTGGCTTGGTTACAAGTATGGATACCAAGTTGTTATTGATCACCGAAAAAGATTGGGAAAGTGACCAAGATGCAGTGTGCATGAGATGGTATATTATAAAAATCTAACCACAATAGCATGGTTTCATTACCTTTAAAATACATTCTCATTTGATATTGTCCAATAATTTTATATGTTTCTCTGTTATTTATAGTAGGGGAGAAGCAATATTACCGAGCCCATCAATAATACTGCAGAACAATTTGTTGATAGTAGAGAGCAACCACAAGATGGTGCTTCCATGCAGCCCCATGAAAGTGAGGTGCAGCCTCCTGACAATGAGGTGCAGCCTCCTGACAATGAGGTGAAGCCTCCTGAAAGTGAGCTGCAACCTGATCCTAACATAACTGGGTCGGTGCAGCCCCATGATGTTGTTTCACATGAGAGCCACGATGGTAGTATGGATGTATATTAATCATATATAACTTAATAATTTCGTACTTATGAATTTTGTGATTCTATTTTTTCTTTTTACTAATTCAATTATGATTGTCTACCTATAAATTTTGTGGTTTCAGTGGTAGAGCTACACGACATACATCGAGATCCTCTAACAGAAGAGGAGCACAGGGCAGGTAAATGATTACATTCTAGTCATATTTTTTCTTATTAATGAACTAAATCAATCGTATTCAATAACTTGCCCTATAAATTTAATATTTTTTGTTGTTGTAGGCGATGACCCGCATCTGGTGCCTCAATGCCGTGAGTACGTGACAAGGAATGCAATGCGTGCGAGAATGTAAGGACAATCAGCAATAGAAGAGCACACAGTAAAATAAGATGACACAGATATCGATGAAATACTTAGGAAATTAGCAGCAAGTCGTGCAAAGAAAAAAAAAACTAGTATCGATGTATAATATTATAATCCCGATCATTTATAATAAAAAAAAAATCACATATGGCTGTCAATATTAAGGTCTTGCATACCTTTTTTTTTTCTTTGCCTTTCAATGAGTTCTTGATAAAATTACTTTTCCATGACATTTTTTGAATATTTTTAATGCATATTATTTAGTAGATAGTGTTATTTTGCTTTGCCTTTGACCATTTGACCCTTGGATTAGACTAGAAGATATAAATCCCACATCAAAGTGTGGAAACCCCCTTTGTACGAGGATGACACCCCCACATTATGATTCGACCTTTTGACAGAGAGATGACCCTTTATGTTGTTATCTTGTGATTGGTTAAGCCCCTCTTGTTGACTTGTATATTTTGGTCACCCTTATTGTGGCTAGGTTCCCCCTCTTATGTGTTGGTCGCAGCCTATCATTGGTGCTATTATCCTATATCTGCCCCTCAGCAGCCTTGTCATGGTTTCCTTGACCCTATCGCAGCCTATCCTTGATGTTGTCAGCATGTAGTTGCCCCTCGACAGCCTTGTCGTGGTTTCCTTGACCCTGCCACAACCTATCCTTGGCACTGTTAGCCTATAGTTGCCCCTCGGTAGCCTTGTCGTGGCTTTTTTGACCCTATCTCAGCCTATCCTTGGCATTGTCATCCTGTAGCTACCCCTCGGCAACCTTGACCCTGCCGCAGCATATCCTTGGCATTGTTAGCCTGTAGCTGCCCCTCAGCATCCTTATCATGGCTGCCTTGACCCTGTTGCAACCTATCCTTGGCACTGTCAGCCTATAGTTGCGCCTCGGCAGCCTTTCCATGGATTCCTTGACCCTGTCGCAGCCTATCCTTAGCATTGTCAGCCTTTAGTTTCCCCTCGGCAGCCTTGACCCTACCGCAGCCTATCCTTGGTGCTATCAGCCTGTAGTTGCCCCTCGACAGCCTTGTCATGGCTACCTTGACCCTACCACAGCCTAACCTTGGCATTGTCATCCTATAGTTTCCCCTCGGCAGCCTTGTCATGGCTGCCTTGAACCTGTCGCAGCCTATCCTTGGCACTGTCGGCCTGTAGCTGCCCCTCGATAGCCTTGACCCTACCGCAGCATATCCTTGGCACTGTCAGCCTATAGTTGCCCCTCGGTAGCCTTGCCATGGCTGCCTTGACCCTGTCGCAACCTAACCTTGGCACTGTCAACTTGCCTCTGCCTCGTGTGACCTTTGTTGTACCTATGTGTTGTGTGGCGTGCCTCAAGGAAGGTTGTTGTGACCCTCCATAGTTTTCCTAATGTGTTAAGAGCAACGTGACCCAAAGTGGATGGTTATAAGGAAACGTTGGTCTCTGAGGGTTCTTTGATTGATTGAGGTCATCTTGTTTTTGGGGTCTGTTGTGATTTGTTTTTCCTGCTGGTCATCTCTCTCTCACTTGGTAAGGTCTTCCCTTAGGTAAGTGCTTGACACTTCTCCCTTTACTGAGTACATATATGGGGGTTTCCACACTCAGGTAAGTTTCTAACCCTATCTCTTTTACTACTGTTATTTATTATGTTCATTGTTCAGTTTCATATTGAAGATCATTGAATTATTTTACAACAGTACCTATCTTCATAGTATGTTTAGATTATGAATTGATTTACAATTGCTATCAATGGTTATCTTCTTGATGTCATCTGAAAATTTTTGTTATATTTCTATTATCTGTTTTTTACCCTTATGTTTAGATTCGATCTGTAGTAAGCATATTGTGAGAAAAAATATTAAATTTCTGTCTACTTCAGTTTTTACCCTAAATATATCAGTTAGATTGGGTATTGGGGAATTGAGAGTGATGTGAGGGAGGGGATGGGTCATAAGCACTTCCACCTTCACATGGTTGGCCCTGTTTAGTAGAGAATAAATTAGGAATTGGCTAATCTTGGACCAAACCTCTCTCGATCCACCGGAGCAACAACAAAGCCAATGTTGACTTTGTTGTTGCTCCGTCAGATCGAGGGAGGTTTGCTGCAAGATTAGATGGCTCCAATAAAATATTCTTGAAACCAAGAGGAGCCCATTCAGGAGTTATTTCTAGTTCTATAACTATCACATTTGTAGTTTGTTCTCAGTGAGTAAGTCGATGTTTGAATCTAGGATGATGAGGGGCTACTCCAAAAAAAGGCTGATAAGGTGCTTGTAAGCATTGTCAAGGTATGTTCTGACATTCTCAATTTAGTGCATCTTAACGTATAATAAATAATTGCAGTTGAATAATTTTTTTAAAATACATATTTTATTTAATATTCTAGATTGTCCAATGTAGTGATCTATTATCTTGTGTATGAATATCCTGGAGGTTAAATATGTCCATTGAATAATCTTGGATTTTGTTGTCTTGTCCAGGTTTGTCCTGATGGAAAAACTATTGAGCATGAAGCAACTCATGGCACTATAACTCGTAGGTGAAACTAGCACAAATAAGGGGTTTGGTCTAGAAGTTTTAATTATATATATGATGCATCATTGTTTTGAAGGGTGTATTTTTCTTTTATAATATCCAAAGTAATGTTTCATAAATCGCATAGTTATATAATTTTTTAATTATCTATTGAAGGTTAGACAATATTTAGTGATTAGCTGGTTTTGAATTGTATATGTTGGCCATATGTTGAAATTGCAAAGCTTATTCTATTATATGGTCTAGTTATAGAATTTTCCTTGTTTCTCCTTTCTTCTTCTAAAACCCTATTTTTATTTTATTTTAATACCAGCCCTGTCCAATGTGCTCAAAGGCTATCAAGTTGTAGCACGTCGATTTATATTTTCTACACTGAAGTTGAGCTATAAGTGGCGTTTGGATTTTGTAAACGATTTTGTGATTTAATTTTGTGTTGATAAAAATCAATGATTATTACAATGGTTTGTTCTCAAGATTGTTTTGATTCGCCTCAGGGTAAATATATACTTCAGAGTTGGTAGCTATCGTAATTTTTGTGTTTGTAGCTAGAGTATGGTTATGGCCCTTATTTTTTATTTATCTTTTAAATCCTCTTATGTTTTTCATTGGCGGTCCCATCCAAGAGTTTTAATATCGACTCACAAAAAAGTGGATTTGGGACCAAAAGGCTATCAAGTTGCAGTGTGTCTATTTATATTTTATACTAAACATTGTTTTGATTCTCCTGGGGCTAAATATGCAATTCCGACAAAATATGAACTGGCCTCCATTGCAATTTTTTGTACAATTTATGGGATGTGATATTGTTCCCCATACCCATAAGGATCAATATTTAGCTATTGAAGTTGTTTAGTGACAATTGAAGTAATTTGGTCATTGTTGTGTGCAGGTTTTGAAGCACTTTAAGCCTGAGAGTCCATGGCTGAGACCTATACAAGACAAGTGAATTCTGCCAAAAAGATCCTCTTCTAATTTCTCAGGCATAAAATCAGAGTGTCCATGGCTGAGACCTATACAAGACAAGGGAATTCTCCAACCAAAGCCAACTGATTTTTCGCCTAAGAAATTAGAAGAGGGTCTTTCTGAAGAATGTTGCTTGGTATAACAGATCGTTCTTGGTAAAAGTTGAATGGTAAGGCATTGACAAGGAGGGTAAGGCATTGACAAGGAGGGTAAGGCATTGACGAGAGTTTGTAGAGTTTAGAGTGATAAAATCTAGTTTTATTTTTATTAGATTTGTAAGGCATTGACAAGAAGGGTTTTGGCTCTTAAAGCTACACTGTGAAAAAAAGAAGCAGTTCCAATAGATTTCTATGATTTGAGAGTTGAATTTTTATAGGATTTGCATTGGAAGGTTGAGAAAATGAGACTGGTCAACAAAAATTTCATTGATGATTACTTGTTCCGAGACATGAAGCCTATCTTGATTACATTCCATTTGAGTCTAGTGACATTGCCATAGTTTGGAAGCCTATGTTTGAACCTCTTTGTAAATATAATTTTGTGGTGTTGCATGACTTGTTGGTCTTTGGAATTACATATGGATTGAATGGGAATACCCTATACATGTGCAGGATGTACACATTTTAATAAGGATGAACCTAGCCTATATCACAAGTATGGTACATATAGGGGAGGTTGTGGTGCCATCATTTCATTGATTATTAACCTCGAGGGCCATTTTTCTTGCTAGTTGATTGCAATCCATCTCATGTGTAAATACACCAAGGAATAATTCAACCTGGATGCCTAATTTGTCACTAAATTATGTGTGCAGGGAACTAAATTGAAATGGTTTAAGTTATTAATAGATGAAGTCTTTCAGGCATGTGCTAATCCCCACACATAATCCACATAATTCATCTTTGGCTATCCATTGGTTGCTTTTGGGATGTGGAAATGGAATCCCCTGTAGGGAAGATAACTTCATCCCATGCCCAATCAACAAATTATTTCATTGCAATTTGATGCTTGGAAGAGTTGGAAGGACACTAAGAATTTTGCATTCAATGAGGCCACYTTCAAMAAATGGTATGACTAGATGATTAGAGTTACTAAACCCATTTTGTGAATCCCATAGGTGCTACAAGTGAATAAATTTTGGTTTGGTATGAACATGGACAATACATTTATGCGGCCATGAGGGACTATTGTTGATAAATTCCATGCCATTTATTTGCCCTATTACTTGAGAGAATCATCTTTTGATAAATTCCATGCCATTTCTTTGCCCCATTTCCAATTGCAACAACCAATCCATCTCTGCCTTTGATGAAGCTTGAGCCAACCGATGATTTTCTCCGGGATCTTGTAGAATTTGGCAACCGGAATGGGTTGGTCAGTGTTGAAGAAACCTTTTGTGCCTTTTATGAACTTGAGAAAAATAATGCCTCACCTCTTTTCAACATTTTTTCTTTTTTTTAAATATTCAGGTATGTCGGTCTTCTTACTACTACAGGTCAGACTTCTGATAGGAAACGCTCCCAGCAAAGCGTCAGAACTACAGCACGCTCATCAGTCATGTCGGGGGGATAGCGTTGAAATATTCATCGGTAGACCGACGGACGTCGTCGATAGTTTTTCGGTTGTCCTTTGAAATTAAATTTTTAAAGGTCGTCGATCGTCAGACGTTAGGGGAGTTGGAATACCGACGATAGTCCAATGTCGAAAAAACCACAGGAGATTTTCCGACGCCTGTTGAGCCCTCATAAGTGGCATTTGAGCGACGTCAAATGTTGAGGGTACAACAATAGGGCATTGGAAATTATGTCCATTTATAGTAGTGTGAGCACTTGAGATGAAGTCTTTCCTGTTGTTCATGAGCCTTTAGCCTGGTTAGGAATCCCCTTGCCCAAGTGGAGTTTAGTCCCAGCTCGGGGGTGACTCACTGTTGAGAGTGATGAACAGTGTGGTCTAAGGCTGGCAGGTTCGTGGACGGTATGCACGCAATTGGTGATATTCTTAAAAAGATAAGTGTCATTTGTGTGATAAAATTACATGCTGCAGTATTATTTACGTGTTCATTTTTATGGGTTTATCTTATGCATGGTTATGACTGTCTGTATATTTGTGGGTATTTCTTGTATATGCTGCATGTGTATGTTTACAGTAATTTTAGTGTGAATATGTGTATTTATAGATGTATTCGTATGCCTGTGTTTTATATATAATGCTTCCACAAGAATTCTGTGAGTGTAAATAATTTAATTGCATGCAGTTAGAAAATTTTATGTGGCATAGCTCAGTTGTATGCTGGGAAATGTCACAGTATGTTCTGCATTGAGAGAACAGTAAGAGTTCTCTGGTGTAGCGTGGCCCAGCCATGGGTGGTCGGGGATGTTACAATATGGTATCAGAGCTTCAGTTCCAACAATGAGCCTAGATGGGCCGGAAAGGTTGAGTTGAAGAAGAATGTCACAGAGGATTTATTTCGAAGTGGCCAAATTTTAGTTTGTAGAACGTCCATGGTAAAAAAAAAAAAAAAGTAACAGCAACTGGGCGGAAATGGGGAAAATCCCCAATTTATGAGGTTGAATTCATGAGAAAATGGAGAAATTCATCCAAGTAATGAGATATTATTGATTTAATATATGTTCTAGCAAATTCGGACCTAGAATTAGTCGAATTTGAAGTTACAGTGAATCCATGACAGTTGAGCGAGTTTTATAATTAAAATTTCCAATTCGTCAATTGAGTTTGGAAAAAAAAATCGTTCCAGAAATGTCAACCCACAGCAATCTGTTGTTACAGAGGATGATCTGGTGTTATCGGGGTGAAATTGAATGAATTTCATAGTTTTCGAATGTCTATGGTGAATTAGGAAAAAGCCCCAATTTATGCAGCAGAATTCACGAGGAATCGATGCGCATAAAGGTGAATGTGCACAGTTGGGCACACCAAAAAATAAAAAAAATCATGTGGCGCAGTGAAAATCTCGGGATAGGTAAAACTCGGCATTGTGCGGAAAGGTATTGGCATGCTGATGCACGCGTTAAATTTTGGCACCGTGCGGAAAAATTTGGCGTGCAGGTGCACATGGTAAATTTTGGCGTCGTGCGGAAGAATATTGTGTGCGGATGTGCATGCTAAATTTAGCAATGTGCGGTGTGCACACACATAGTAATGGTGCACATGCTATGTGCAGTATTGCAAAGCACAGAGGAGTTTGGTTGGTGCACACACAGTATGAGTATAAGTTGTCTCACGAAAGTGTAATCAATGGTGTGTGCATATTATTGTGCACGGTGGGGGCATATTGAAATTTGGCATGGTGCAATGCATAGAGAGAAATGCATGTGGAAAATCCTTGCGTGATACAAAGAACTGTCTGTGGTATATATTGGCGCGCGACATAAAAGTGTGCGCAAGTTATTAGCGCGACAAAGAAGTGATACACAATTGTTTTAAAGTGTGTGAAGCACGATTTACCTTGTGATGTTGCAGCACATGGTAAATACGGGTGCAAATATTGAAATTTGTGCACGCGAAGTTGTTTGAAGGGTGAAGAACAACAGAAACAATGAAGGTAACTTATAAGACCCAACTAGCTCCATGGAGCCATAACTTCTGCTCAAGACTCGGAATTGAGCATGTGACCAGGTGTTGGAAAGGTCTTGGACAGTGGAATATAATTATCCACCCAGAAAATTGATCAAGGAATTCCAATTTCCATGAAATCAGAAGAAAGAATTTTGATATATATTATTGAACCAGAATGGTTCATATTCTCATGAAATTGTTGAAACAGTTAGCCTGACAAAGTTTTGTTGGCAACACATTTTGCAGAGTTAACAACAACTAGATCAAGATCATATTAGAGTCTAGAGTAATGGAAGAGGCACAAGGGAATTACAGCCGGGAAGATGAAGTCAGATGTATGGATGTCCATTTGAGCAGTGAAGGAACAAACTCCAATGGACATGGAGAAGAAAGGGATGAAAACATGAATATGGAAGAGACCATTAAAAATTTATAAAAGGATTTTCAAAGCCATAAATCTAATAATGAAAGGCTTATGAGAGCCAAGGAGCAACAGGATGACTTCAACATGAAGTTATTGGAGATCTTGAACAGAATAGAAAATAAATTGGATAAGGAGAGTGGCTCGAGCAAGTCAAGAAATCACAGGTCTCATGATGAGAAAAGAAAAACAAGAAATGTTAGCAAGCATCACCACCACTCCCCGAGGAATTCCAATAAGAGATCAAATAGAAGCACAAGTCCATCCCCTGTCAGAAAGCACAAGAGGTCTGGGGTGGATGAGCTACGAGGAGAAATGAACAAAATCAAACCTCCTACATTTGATGATGAGCACAAGAAGGATGAAGATGCAGAAACATGGTTGTTGGGCATGAGAAAGTATTTCCAATTGCATAATTATTCTTCTCATGCAAAGGGTAGAATTGCCATCTATCAACTAGAGGGAAAGGCATCCATGTGGTGGGATCAGCTTGTGCAGGTGCATCACATTAAAGAGAAAATTGTTACTTGGAGGGAATTCAAGAGGTATTTTGAGAAGAAATACTTGACTGAGAGATACTATGACAAGAAAATGAAAGAGTTATTTGAACTCAAGCTTGGGAGTATGACCATTGATGAATATGAGAGAAGGTTTTTAGAACTGTTGAAGTATGTCTATTTCATCAAGGATGAGATAGTGAAGAGTCAAAGGTATTTGAGTGGATTGCCATCAATTATCAATGACAAAATACAGTATGATGATCCCAAGACATTGGAGGAGACCATAAGGCAAGCTAAATGCCTATATGATCAACAAAAATCAAGGCCAACATTCCAAAAATCTTGGGAAGACAAAAAGAAATTCAAGGTGGATTAGAGGAAGAACGGGTATAAGCCACCATTCTTTAGAAACAATCCTCAGGGACAGCAAACTCCTAAAGAACCCAGAACGATTGACACAGGGAGTCAAAGTCCAAGGCAACCACCAATTCAATGTTGGGGTTGTAAAGGAGATCACATGTTCAGAGATTATCCTCACAGAGGTGAAAAAGGGAGGAATGTTCACAATGTATACAAGCTGAAACAGTGGAGGACATGGGCAGGAAGGTACCCATGATATATGCAACCCTGGACAACAAGCAAGCAGAGTATCAGTCACATATGATTGAAGTGGAAGGTATGATCAACAACCAAACCATTGTTATTTTAATTGATTCAGGAGCTAGTCATAGTTATATAGATCCTAATATGGTGGAAAGTTTGCATTTTCCAAGAAGCAAGCATGGGAAATCTTGGTTGGTTCAGCTGGCTACAGGAGCTAGAAGAAAAGTTAATGAGATGGTTAAGTCATGTCTTATGGACATGAATGGACTGAACACCAAGGCAGATTTGAACATCTTGCCTTTAGGTTCTTATGATTGTCTAATTGGGATGGATTGGTTGGACCAACATCATGCTCTCCTAGACTGTCATAACAAAGAATTTACTTGCTTGGATGAGGAAGGAAAACTAAGGAAAGTGCAGGGAATTCCCAGGGCAGTAACCATCAAAGAAATTTCAGCATTGCAGCTGAAGAAATGTTACAGAAAAGGGTGTCAAATATTTTTAGCTCATATGAAGGATACACCTAAAGAAAAGGTTCCAAATTTGGAAGATTATGCAGTCCTAGAATATTTTGAAGATGTGTTCAAGGAGGTACCAGGACTGATTTCTCTATAAATCTAATGCCTGGAGAAGCTTCAATGTCAAAGACTCCTTACAGAATGAGTGCACCAGATCTGAAGGAGTTGCAAATGCAACTTGAAGAGATTCTGAAGAAGGGGTATATACGCCCAAGTGTGTCACCTTGGGGTGCCCCAGTCTTGTTTGTGAAGAAGAAATATGGAACATTAAGATTGTGCATTGATTTCAGACAGTTGAATAAAGTGAATGTTAAGAACAAGTATCCTCTGCCAAGGATTGATGATCTTTTTTATCAATTGAAGGATGCAAAGATCTTTTCAAATATAGATCTCAGGTCAGGATACCATCAGGTAAGGATTAAAGAGGAATATATCAGCAAGATCGCTTTCAGGACAAGGTATGGTCATTATGAGTTCAGAGTGGTTCCATTTGGGTTGTCAAATGCACCAGTTGTTTTCATGTGCTTAATGAATGGTGTTTTCCGAGAATATTTAGACAAGTTTGTCATTGTCTTTTTGGATGACATTATCATATGTTCCAAGTCAGAGGAAGAGCTTGAACATCATTTGAGGATGGTTTTGCAAGTATTAAGGGACCATCAATTGTATGTCAAATTGAGCAAGTGCTCATTTTATCAGAAACAAATTCACTATTTGGGTCATATCATTTCAAAGGATGGGATAGCAGTGGATCCCAAGAAGATAGAAGCCATTAGAGAATGGGAAGTGCCAAAGAATGTGACAGAGGTGAGATCATTCATTGGCCTTGCAGGATACTATAGCAGATTTATAGAAGGATTTTCAAAGATTGCACACCCAATCACTTCCTTGCAAAGAAAGGGTGTGAAGTTTTAGTGGACATTGGATTGTGAAAAGAATTTCCAACACTTGAAACAATTACTAACAAGTGCTCCAATATTAAGGATAGCATACCCAAATGAAGACTTCATTGTATGCACATATGCATGTAAAGAGGGACTTGGTGGAGTCCTCAGTCAAAATGGGTTTGTTATATGTTATGAATCAAGGAAGTTGAAGGAGCATGAAAGAAACTATGCCACTCATGATTTGGAGTTGGCAGCCATAGTACATGCCTTGAGGAAATGGAGACACTACCTCATGGGGAAAATATTTGAGATGAGGACAGACCACAATGGTCTGAAATATTTGTTTGATCAACCAACTTTAAATGCTAGGCAAAGCAGATGGTTGGAATTTCTAAGCGAATATGACTTTGATATAAATCATATCAAGGGGAAAGATAACAAAGTGGTTGATGCACTCAACAGAAGAGTGCATGAAATGCATGCTATAGCCATTAGCATGTATTAATCATATTTGAAACACAGAATTATAGAGATTGCCAAATCAAATTTACAATACAAGGAATTAGTGGCAAAACTACAACAAGGTAATTTGCAGAAGAAAATTGAAGAATACAAACTAGATAAGGATGAAATTCTCATGTACAAGGGTAGAATTTATATACCAAATTCCTAGGAGTTGAAAAATCTGATATTGAGATAAATGCATAATGTGCCTTATGCTGGGCACCCAAGATATCACAAAACTATTGCAGCTGTCAAGAGCCAATATTATTGGTTGGGCATGAAGAAAGAGGTTGTTGATTTTATTTCCAGATGTTTGGAATGTCAAAAAGTAAAGGCTGAGCATAGACACCCAACTGGTTTGCTACAGCCATTACCCATTCCTGAGTGGAAATGGGAAAATGTAACCATGGATTTCATTACCAAACTGCCCAGAACAAACAAGCAACATGATTCTATCATGGTAGTGGTGGATAAGCTTACTAAAGTTGCCCATTTTATTCCAGATAAGCTCACTCACAAGGCAACGAACATTGTTGATGTTTATATGAGGGAAATTGCTAGATTACATGGCATACCCAAGACAATTGTGTCTAACAGAGATCCAAAATTTACCTCAAAATTTTGGAAGGGATTATTTAATGGATTTGGAACAAATTTGAATTTCAGTACAGCTTATCATCCAGAAACAGATGGAAAAATAGAGAGGGTGAATCAAGTGATTGAGGATATGTTGAGGATGTATGTGATGGATAAACCATCAAAATGGGAAGACTACCTACACTTGGTAGAGTTTGCTTATAACAATGGGTACCAAGCATCTCTAAAGATGAGCCCATTTGAGGCACTTTATGGTTGAAAGTGCAACACACCGGTAAGTTGGGATAACCCAGCAGATAGAGCTATGGTTGGGCTAGAATTGCTCAGGGAAATGGAAGAGCAAATGTTGAAAATAAAAGAAAATTTAAAGGTTTCCCAAGACAGGCAGAAAATCTATGTTGATAAGGGCAGAACTCACAGGGAATTTAAAGTGGGTGACCATGTATTCTTGAAATTGAAAGCCAATAGAAGTTCCCTGAAGTAGGGAAATTGTTCAAAGTTGGCAGCTCGCTATTGTGGGTCGTTTGAAATCCTAGAGAGGATTGGTCTAGTAGCTTATATGATTGCATTTCTTGCATCTATGATTGTTCATAATGTGTTCCATGTATCATTGCTAAAAATATATATACCTAATACTAATCATGTTATTGATTGGAATGTGATTCAGGTGGAGAAAGAAGGTGTTTTTCAAGTGCATCCAGTGCACATTCTAGACCGGAAAATCAAACATCTCTGAAATCAAGACATAGGGCTTGTAAAGGTCCAATGGACCTGGTACGGTCCTGAGGACTCTACTTGGAAGCATGAGGATGCAATGCAGGCATAATACCCACATTTTTTTTAGGATTTTTGAAATTGAGTTGTACATGGGTACATGATGCACTAAGGACAATGCATAAATAAGGGGAGGGGATTGTAATATCCATAAGGTCGAACCTAATTGTAAATGTAAATACAAATGTACTTAAGCTGGGGATCTGTTTTGATATCATTTTTGTATGCACATTTCATGGCATAGTGCGCGCATGTACTACGCAGTAAAATGAGGAAGTGTGTGCATTCCAGGATACCGCGCGCAGCATCTTAAGTGTGCACGATGTTGAGGCCAGGAAGCCTTTGTGTATATGATATGTTTTATAGGATGGTGAGCTAGTTATTATAAGCTAGGATGATTATGTTTTTATTAGGCCAAAGATCTTAGATGTTAAAGGCCAGTGCGCCTGTTTTTGTACATGTCTCATATTTAATATAAAATACATCATTTCACACAGACCGACCACAATAAAAGAGACGGGGGACTAAACTCCACTGGTTAGGGAGAGGGAGGGGCCTAAAAAGTAAGGAAAGGGGGCTAAGGTAAGGAGCTTAAGCCAAAAAGGAATATTATATTAATATTTCTTAAATCATAAAGTATGGATAATTATTTTATCCTAAGTTCTAAAGTTGGGGACAAGTGGGTCAAAGTAGCTCCCAACATGACAAGTGTCAATTTGGGGACATGCATACATATTGTTGGGAATTAGTTCATTTTGGGGGATCTTGGCCATTCATCATCCATCCAGTCAATCATCCATGGGTATGCACACACCCATTGAGCTGATCTTCCTACCATCATCAATGTATCTGAACATGTGTCCATAGCCATTTTTGTGTTGGCATAGCTGGTTAGCTTGGGATTTGGACTAAAGAAGCGGGTTGTCAGGCTCGTTGGATATTGGGGGTTGTCAGGCCTGTGAGCAATTATCTGGGTGAGAGAATTGTTGGAGATTGATTTCCTGAAGGTGTTGAACTACAATTGCAGGGCTCTGAGACTTCCTGTCTAGCCTATTGATGAAGTCCTGGAAGGGAAGTGGGGTAGCCGAGGGAATGTTGAGAAGAGAAGGGGCACACTTCCTTGGTTGGGACAGGCATGTGGTGAATGAGGGACTGTAGGCTATTAGTTGAGTGAGCACCTGAGATGGAGTCTTTCCTGTTGTTCATGAGCCTTTAGCCTGGTTAGGAATCCCTTCTCCCGGGTGGATTTTAGTCCCAGCTTGGGGGTGACGCACTATTGAGAGTGATGAATAGTGTGGTATAAGGCTAGGAGATTCGTGGATGGTATGCATGTAGTTGGTGATATTCTTAAAAAGATAAGTGTCATTTGTGTGATAAAATTACATGCTGCAGTATTATTTACGTGTTCAATTTTATGGGTTTATCTTATGCATGGTTATGATTGTCTGTATATTTGTGGGTATTTCTTGTATATGTTGCATGTGTACGTTTACGGTAATTTCAGTGTGAATCTATGTATTTATAGATGTATTTGTATGCCTACGTTTTATATATAATGCTTCCGCAAGAGTTCTGTGAGTGTATATAATTTAATTGCATGCAGTTAGAAAACTTTATGTGGAATAGCTCAGTTGTATGTTGGGAAATGTCACAGTATGTTCCGCGGTGAGAGAATAGTAAGAGTTCTCTGGCGTAGCGTGGCCCATCCATGGGTAGTCGGGGATGTTACATTGGTCCAGGACTGCTTGTGGCTGCAACCAAATGGAACCTTCTTCATCCAACTTGGGGAGACTGGTTTGAGTTTGGCACTTTTTTCCAATCACTTTATTTAAGCATGAGAAATGAAAAATAGGATGGACCTTAGAATGACTAGGTCGAGCTAACTGGTAGGCCACAAACCCCACGTGATTGAGAATGGTATAAGGACCATAAAATTTCGGAGCAAGTTCCTGACAATGTTTAGCTTTGACTAAAGTCTTCTTATGAGGTTGGAGACGAAGAAACATCTGGTCCCCTTCAGCAACTTGACGCTAAGAATGACCTTGATATGTTTGTTGCTTCATGCAATTATGAGCCATGACAAAATTTTCTTTGAGGGAACGGAGAATGGCCTCTTGGACTGTAAGCTTTTTGTCAACCTCCTGAACCTTTGAGATCCCTGGCATGTATGAGATAACTAATGGTGGATTTTTTCCATATAATTCTTCAAAAGGAGTCATGCAAGTAGTTGTATGTTAAGAGGTGTTGTACCACCATTCAGCTAGGGGTAACCACTCAGTATTACATTTGGGTCATTTTCCGATGGCGTGTTCATAGAAATTGCCACTTTATATTGTCGGGAGAACGACAAACATTAGACAACATGAAACTTCATTTCACATGACGTCATTATACTAATGGCAGAGATATTGTCACTTATGCAATGATTCTAGTGGACACGTGTCATGTCTACTTTCACTATCCAATCCCACAATGGACGTCGCAACCACGACGCCAGAACGACTCACTTGTGACACCACAGGGGACGTTGTAATATCAACGAGAGGCCTATATCTCTCACGTTTATGTCATCACAAAATAGACGTCCATGACATCGAACATGTGATATCACAAACCCACAGTGGACATCGCACGACCGACGGGGTGCCATGTATCTCCAACTTTGATGCTAATCAACGACGGGAGGGACATTTCGCATGACATTGGAAGAGGAATGTCGGAAGACCGACAGGGATTCTATGTATCCAATGTTCACACTATATTAGCGACGGTAGGGACGTCGGAAGACCGACAACCTGTTGGTATTTAAAAATAAAATAAAAAACAAACATTACACATACATGGCAGCTAACACTTTAATATAAATTTAGAATTGAGCTACTAAAAACATGGAATTTGTAATTTTCTTTGCAATATGTGAGAGAACCACATCCCATATACTCAAGGATTCCTATAATGCAAAGGGCATACCCAAAAACTTTAATACTTTCTCAGCGTATAACCACACTTGGCAAGCCAATCTCATCCTAACTTAGTATGTAATATCGTATCTTCATCAAAGGGAGTTTAGAGCCTTAGGCCTAAGAAAAGAAATGAAAACAATCCATAGAGTTTTCCATAGTCTCGTTCTCCTCTATTAGGGTCAAAATTGTGTCACTAACGAAGTGAGCATTTACAACAAACTTCAAAATGCTTGACTTTATAGTGGAAGTGTTACATAACAAAGAAGAGGCCATATGTTTTACTCTAATTGTATCATTTTCATTTATGATTAGAACACATTATAATGTAGACATATATATACAATTATAGAGTGGAGATACCTTGTGTGTTCCTAAAATCATGAGAAGGATTATCAAGCCAACCATTTTAGATAAAAACATTATGATTGACCAAGTCATTAAGAATATGCAAGAGAGTTATGCACCATATTTATACAAATATGATTATAGATTTTGAAGGTTCATTATAATCATAATGACAAGTCCTAAGCATTGATACATATTTCCAAAATATCATTTATGATCACCACATGCTAGTTCATATCAAGCTATGATTTGTTAATACATACACTTAATAAAAGAATTGAATCTTTTTTTCTTGCACTAGAGTTAGAATCTATGTTTGTTTGTGGATTAGTGGCTTCTCTTGGTTAGAAATAGTGACCACCATGTCAATTTTGAGATATAAACTTCTATTTGATTTGCTCCAAAGTGAACCACTTAGCTTGTCTAGGTCACTACCCAACTTTAACAACCCTAAAGTCTGAGATATCTTTGTTGTGTATTATTATGGATTTCCATGTCGATAATCTAGTCTTGATCTATTAGTTTTTTTAAATCCATATCTATGTTGTTCAAGGGATTAAGATACACTTAGGATTACTTGACCAAATGTGAACTATAAGGTTATAAAAACTCCATAATAAAGATGAGGTGTATGCCCAAGTAAGGTGATAAATCTAATTCAAAATCATTATTGCCAACCTACTTTACAATTGTTTAGGAACATAACTTGCTTGTGAGTACAATTTCTTATAGGTTCCTTTAAACCTCTCCATAAGTATGTGCACCCAAACTTTGTCATCGCTTATGAATTATGGGGATGCAATGCTCATTGTGTCACTTTCTATATTTCCTTATATAATGTAGAAAAGTGTATGTGGGAAAATAAATATTGCAAGTTTAAAGTTGAGGAAAGCTTCAAACGGGTTGTGACCTATACAATGGTGTTCAAATTTGTTGTACTTGTGTTATGAATGCCAAATTTTCATTCCAAGTGTCTGAGTGCTTGTGATTATACAAGTGAAAGATGTGTATTATTGTCTTATTTACAACCTTTGTTTGATAATTGATATATGGAAGAAAGGTTGTGGGTGGGTCAATCCTTGTATCCAATGTAGTCCAAAGTGAATTATAGAACATGTTGATAAATGTTGGATCCAGGCATTAGAAATAAAGGATGGAGAGAAACTAACATGTCCCAACACAGATGCAACAAGTAGTTTGGGTATGTGTTGTGATGTAGGAGCATTTTTCCTCTAGAATAGACCTTGTTGATTAGGCCTTAGGGGTCCTTGAGTTTACCAAGGGAGTGGGTTCCCTCAATTAAAATTATTGTAATTTCTATGCTTTATTAGATTCTAGAAGGATTTGCATATGATAAGGTCAATTTGATTGAGAAATTTTTTGTTAAGAAGGAATTGTTTTGGAAAGCTAAATATGTAATAGAATTTGCCTTGTTAACAGATTTTGAGGCTTGAAATAGATTTAGGGATAAATGAGGATATTGTGGATCTAAGGGATCCTAGGAGTTTGTTTAGAGAGATATTTTAGGATTTGAACCAAATTCTGGTGTCAGAATCCTTCCTTTTTAATTTGTTGTACACCTAAGGGTATTGGATAAGGAATTAGACAGAATGAGCAAGAGGTGTATGTGCGAGAGAAGCCGAGTGTGGCCAAAGGGCCAAGATGGAGGCCAAATTAATGTTAAATCTTGTCAATTTAATGTAAGAGGGCCAAGACACAAGCCAAATTTGAGCAAGTGATTTCAAAACCCTTTTTTTTAAATCGTGGTATTTGATTTCAGGAACGTGATTCACCTTTGTCCAAAAATGAATGCATGCTACAGAGTGTTTGGTTTGAGGTTGAGGTACTTCTGCAACAAATTGTAAGTGGGGAATTTAAATACCTATGCTTTGAATTCGATAATGAGGAATCATTCCAAAGGTCATTGGTCACGAGAATGAGTAAAGGTGCATCATGTAAGGTATTTTCATTGATTGGGATCAAATAGAAGAGGTAGTTGCAAAGGAGAAATTTCTAGGCCTTTAGCACTTCTACGAATATAATAAACCATTTATGCATAAGGCCTAATCCTTTGTACACGTTCTAATGAAGCCTACCCCGTAGCCTTTGGGCAAGAAGCATAAGTGCTTTGAGGAGTTATTGTTTTCCTTGATAGTTTGAGTCTTTTTTCTTCACCCTATATGATTATAATCTTTCTTTACAATCTAATTCTTGGGATTCCTCCCCAAACCATATCCAAGGCCCCAAGACTAATACCTATTGTTGAAATCCTCCTAATGTCACTAATATCATCTAATCCAGAATTGGATCTCAAGAACAAAATGGGTCCAAGAAGGCCTAAAAATCAAAGTTCTCGTAATGGCTTCAAAATGGAAATGTGTGTAGGCCTCATCGATATGAACCCAACGCAACTTGAATGGGCTCAAACAGACGTCATATGCTCCAAATATCGCTATCTGTTCATTTGGCCAAACAGGCAAAAAAAATGATGACTGTACAGTCCATACAATCCATACAGTGCCATGTGGAAGATGACTGTACAGTTCATGCAGTGCCACATGGAAGATGATTGTACATTTCATACGGCCTATACAGTCAGCTTCCACGTGGCACTATATGAACTGTACAGTCATCATTTGTTTTGCCTGTTTGGCCAAATGAACAGATCGCGATATCTAGAGCATACGACATTTGTTTGAGCCCGTTCAAGTTGTGTTGGGTTCGTATCAATGAGGCCTATGCACATGTCCATTTTGAAGACATTCTAAGAACTTTGATTTTTAGGCCTTCCTGGACCCATTTTGGTCCCGAGATCCAATTCGGGATCACAGCCATTGAGGAGAGCACCTTTGCGAGCCATTTATGGGAGCTCCAGTCATCCGATTTCAGTGACGTCAGTTTTTTTGGGTTATAGAGATCTGGTAGAACAATACAGATCAGTTTGTAACCTTTTTGGCACTGTTGTGATGTACTTTTAAAGCTTTGAACAGAAATAAGAAAGCTTCACCCATTAAGACAAAGGCCCGGAGACGTAGGCGAGATTGTTGAACTTCGTTATCACTTTGGTGTTTTATGGTTTGTTGTTCTTCATACTTATGTTCAGATATGAATATTACTTTATGGATTTCATGCTTCTTCTATAATTCTTCCTCTTTCATTAAGTTCCTAAATGGTAATTTAACACATGCATAATAACTCAACCATTGTCGTTTAAAAGATCTTTTCGAATCAAGTGGTATTAGAGCTAGTTGACGTTTGGATTTGAGTTTGCATGTTAACCAGGGAAAAGCTACATCGTGGTGAAGGCGATCTTGTTGAAGATAATCCATTGATTGGATTGAGAAATAGAACTTTTCAAAGCGAGAAGATGGCATCGGAAGAGGGACTTTCTCAAGATGAGAAAGAGTTTTGAAAAACTTTCTTCACCATGTCGGAGATGATGAAGGTTTTGTATGAGGATTACTTGGAATGGAAGAGACCGAATCTCGATGAATCTTCAAAGGGAAAAAGTGAAGAAGGAGAGGATCCTCTTCAAATTCCTCCTTCACCTCCTTCTTATCCTTCTTCTTCAAGTTCAAGTTCTAAAAGAACTACAAAGAAACATGTCCATAAACATAAACAAGAAATGCCTTTACTAAAACTTGATGTGAAATTTGAATTACCTATCTATGATGGTGAAGTCAATGCAGAGAGACTTGATAATTGGGTCAGGCAAATGGAGGTTTATTGTAGTGTGAAACAGATTAAGAATGAGGCCACTCAAATCAAATTGGCATCATTGAGACTTGTAGGCACAACACTCATCTAGTGGCAAAGCAAAATGCAAAATGGCCTGCAAAGGTGCTCTCCTCAATGGCTTCCCTGCATAAAAATGGATTTGGCTCAATAATTCTTCATCATAAACCTATTCTGAACCTCTTGTATGGCTTCAAGAATCCATGGTTTATATAGATCTGAAGTTGGTAACAACCTCCCAACTTATCCCCAAGATCTGGCCTAAAAAAGGGCCCAATATCCCCCAAAAATGACCAAAACCCCACCAATATGCTGATAAAATCAATTAAAAACCATATTGTATAGTTCAAAACCCACTAAATAGCATAAATTATAAGTGCAACCCCCAAAATCCATGCTCTTGGGCATATGGGAGCCTCCATGTGGCCATGGGCTAAGGCCTGGTGCGTTGGCCCCTTACTTCTAGGCTCCTAGTTACATAAAAGGCCATATGGCCCTGTCCTCCAAGCTCCACACACCACACCTTATTTAGAGCCCCCAAAAAATAGCCCACGGTTAAGCCCCCTGGTCGATGGGCTAGCCTGACCGGCCGGGGCTTAACCCTTAACCTCTGCGCTAACAAACCATATACACCTACGCTATTTAAACGAGAGTCCCGAGTCACATGCACCAATCCACAAGATTGGGAGCCAATCCGCTTAACACTTCCATGCACGCCAAATGATATGATATAGGTCATATGATGTGGTTGTATGGTGTGCGCGTTGGGGTTGGGGCTAGGCCCCAGCCCTTATTCCGTCCGGATTCCAATACAACCAAACTTAAATATAATTTTGCCACAATACATAACAAGAAACATATGCGGGCGGACTGGCTAGCCCAGCCCTACCAAATCTCTCCCCCCTTGCCCGGAGGTCGCAGGTTCAAACCTCGTTGAGTCCAAAATTTTGCAATAAACATTTAACCAATGAATGGGTGCCACGTGGCAAACCATGTCTAGGCCACGTGGCACCTTCCCATTCACTCGAACCAACGCCAAGTGTCCATAAACCATTGGTCCACCTGTTTGTTGAGGTGTCATCCCAGTCACCTGCCACGTAGTCGTACGGGCGTGCCATGTGTCACCCTTGTAGTGGTGGCATGTGTCACTCCCAGATTGGTCCACATGTACCTGCCTAGTCATCTACTTATCCATGTCACTGTACAATGAGCTGCCACATGTCACCTCCAGATGTTGCCACATCATTTGTATGGTCGTATGGCCTATACAGTCAGCTGCCACATGGAATTGTACGGACTGTACAGTCATCATTTTTTTTACCTGTTTGGCCAAATCAACATATCCTGATATTTGGAGCATATGACGTATTTTTTATCCCATTCAAGTTGCATTGGGTTCATATCAACAAGGCCTATGCACATGTTCGTTTTGAAGTCATTCTGAGAACTTTGATTTTTAGGCCTTCCTGGACCCATTTTGGTCCCGAGATCCAATTTTGGATCATACACCAAGTGATCAAGTGTTTTTAATAGAACCACAAGTACAATTGGATACTTTTTAGGATGGAGGATAGTGGCATGTTTAATTTTCCTGGATCATATGCATAGGGGGATCTACGCATGGCATAGATTCAAGTGAGGAGGATAGAGCTCATGAGAGGCTAGTAGTGAGGCAGAGAGATAGAGATGCACTAGTATGATTGAACAAAGTCTTGTAGATGAGGATAGTTGTGGCAATGTTCCTCTGCTTGCACGTGATGAGATTGAGATAAATTGTTTGAATTTATTTCATATGGTACTTGTCCATGGGAGTTGATTGAGGAAGATTCAATGAATGAGGTGGGGGAGTTGTCGAGGACAAATTTTCATATGACATACCTATTGCATGCCACAATGTTGTTCTTGGTGGGTGCAAGTGGGGTATCCACTACATAGGCAAGTTATCAGTAGTTGATAAAATGGTTGGTGTTAGGTTTCCAACTCCCGACATTGCTTTAAGGTTTGCTCGGGAGATGCACCATTCATATTTCTTTCTTAATTAGAGAGTGTATGTATTTAAGACTTGGTCACCATATGAAGGATGCACATGATTGTATGACTTAGGATCATGTCTTAGAGATACTCATGTGTGTGTTATAATTTAGAGAGGACATGAGCAAATGGAATATTCTCCTTGTCCTTTTTACTAGGACATGTTGAGTTGTCATCCACCATATATTCCATTTAGGTGAACATGAGGCATTCGAACCCTTTAGAGACATAAAAATATATGTTACATGAGATAACTTGTATTAGGGTTCCATTTCATTTTCCATTCCTCATCCATTCTTTATTTTTATGTTCTTGGAGCTCTAATGCATGAGCGCATCTTGATTTGAGAGAGATTCAACCTCCTTCTCCTACCATGCACAAGGGAGGCATAGATGTATCATATTTCCTTTATGATTGTGAATAATATGAAGATTTGGATATCCTTGATATTTTCATGTCTTATTTTCTTATGCTAAGTTCTTTCATGGTTAATATTTCATGTTCTTATACTTGTTGTGTTGTATTTAAGGTTACCACATAATAATCCTCAACATGGATCTTAGAGTGGGACAAGAAAGCCAACTTGTAAGCAACATGTCCAATACATTTGAACATTGGATAGAGTCCATAAAACTTAAGTGCAAACTTCTAATGGCTCTTCTCCTTGATCGATGTCTACTTATAGGGATAGTGATGAAGGAACGCTTGATCCCCTTCTTCAAAATGGTGCTCGAATTGATGTTGATAACACTATTACTTCATTTTGTTTTGAGCCAACACCAAATTGTCTTGGAGTGTATGGAGAAGACAGCATGAGCATTTAGGGTTTTGTCCATCTCTTAAACCTTGGATGTGCTTGATAAGTATGAGAACACAACTAGAGGGTTTTGTCAATAGACCATCTCATAAGGTGACATTTTGGTAGCACCATGATAGGTGTTATTATACCACCATTCTACAAGGGGTGTCCAATGAACCCATTGTACCTACCTTTCTAAGGAAAAAAAACATAGCAAATAAGTTTCCAAACACTTATTGACCACTTCTATTCAACCATCTATTTGGGGATTATATTTCATTCTCATTTTCAATTGGGTACCCTGTAGTTTACACAACTCCTTCCAGAAATTGCTAGTGAATGTGGGATCACAATCCAAGATGATTGAATTAGTCATTCCATGGAGTTTTAAAATATTGTCCATGAAGATTTGTGCAACTATTACGGCTTTGAAAGGGTGTTGTAAGGAACAAAAGTGAGCATATATGGAAATATGTGGTCAACAACCACCATATCATTGGTTTTTGTTCTTGCTTTACATAACCCCACAATAAAATTCATGGAAATGTCAATCCAAACTATTGTAAGATTTGATAAACTTTGTGATGCTCATTGCTCCTGGAGGTTTCACCCTTTCACCCTTGTTTCTTTTTCATGTGTCACATTCTGCCACAAAATTGGTGCAATTGTCTTTCTTCATGCCTTCCTAAAATAATGAATGATTAATCCATTTATATGTTTTATGAAACCTAAGTGACCCATCGTGGGAGAGGAATGTAATTTAGTTAACACTCTTGATTTGAATTTTGAATTTTGGACCAAAAAGATAGACCTTTTATGGCACAATACATCATTCTACGGAGTGTATACATGATGTGTTGTTGGTATACCTAGAGTTGTGGGAGAAATTGAATTATCTCGGTATCCACCAACCATTCTTAAGGTATTTCCTCTATATAGTTCAGCACAGGTAAAGATAAAGGAATTAGGGAGCATTCCTCCTCATACTTCCTATATACAGAAAGCATCAACCACTATGTTATCCTTACCCTTCTCATAGATGATCTCATAATTGTCATCAACTCCATCATCAAAAATTTCCTTAGAGATGGCCATAAATATTTTTTGTTCTTTATATTTATGCCCAAGGAAATATTTTTCATTACAATTATAGCAAAGGCCTTTGAGTTGATGTTTTGCCATTTTTTCCACATCAATTTGTGGACCTTGAGGGGTGGAGTAGTATATTGAGGAGGCACAAAGTTTTTTTGTGGTCATGGAACAAAGTTTGAGTGTTTGTAGTGGGCATATGTCACAACTTATGCACAACAAGATAGCTAAGTGGCCTCCAACTAGGTAGTGGGTGATTCATCTCAATGTGGGATTTTATTTCCTCCTTAAGACCACTAATAAAACATTTCTTGAAAAATTCATCACTCAACGTTTTTGTTCGTATTTCCAAGCGCTCAAAAGAATCAATATATTCTTCCATTGTGCCTATTTGATGCCATTTGGTAAGCAATCCAAAAAAATTAATATTATTTTCAAAGAGAGAGAAAAGGGATTTCACAATCTTCTACCATGCAACATATAATGGTAATGTTTTCTTATGCCATTTCCACCACTACCAATGTTCCCAATCCAAACATAAAACTCCTATTTTTAGTTTCAATGGGTCATATTCCTCTATAGCATGGAGGGAAAAGTAGTGTTCCATCTAGTCAACCCATCCTCTCATATCAAACCCATCAAACTTACTCAATTGCACCTTAGGTAATCAATGTAGCATATTGGGGGAACAATTAGGAAACGAGTTGCAATTGCGAGAACTTTCATTGTGGAACATTCACCATCATCATGTGTACCCTCTAACTTGTCAAATTTATCAAAATAAAGAGAGTTTTTGGTCGATGGTAGTCATGTGGTTTTGAAGTTGGTCCTTGGTTGCATCAATTGTTTGTGTACAATACATGATTGCTAACATTATATCATACATTTTTGTCTTCCATGGACGGACGATTTATTTGTAGTGTGAATCATGGGACCATTGGCACCAATTGAAAGGTTACCGGGGAAGTAAATTAACGTGACCATCGACATGAGAGGATGTTCTTGATATAGGTTGCTAGAAAAGGTCAGGTTTGGCCTAGGCCCACAGGGTCCACCCAAAGGGTTACCCAAGAGCTATATCAATGTGATCAATGTTATGAGAGGATTCTTTTCAGATAGGTCTCCCACAAAGATCTAGTTCAATTCGGGACTTTTTTTAAGAGTATTTATGAATTATTTACTCCTACCTAAGTATTATTATACTGATAGAATTCTCAAATTCATGATATTCCAAGTTATGTAGGAATTTATATGCTTATGTTTTGGAGGCTAGGGTTTTGTAGGATCCGAAGAGCATTTAAGGATTGTCAAGTGCAATATCTCTTGGATATACCTAAGGTTTTCCAATAGTTGTACTCAATTGGTCTTTTATGATGCTAACTAAGGAGGATAAATCGTACCCTTAGTTTTACTACTTGATTATTTTGTACATGAGAGTGACCTCCCCAAGTGATTTATTTGGTGTACTATAGCAATAACATGGCCAATAAGCTTATGTAAAGATAGTTTTAGGTGAAACTATGGGGATTATGATATACTTGAGGGTACATGGAAGATTGAATCTATGTAAAAAAAATATTTAATACAGTACTACTCACCGAGTAATAACAAAGGCATGAAAGGGTATCCAACCAAGTGATCCCACTTGCATTCCATATGTGTATGCTTTCCAACTATAGTTTTACCTACTAGACGACATATTCTTGTGTTTAAAGACACCAAAACATGTCTCTAGCCTATAAAAATCTCTAAAAATCGGGTGCATCTCGGCACAAGAAAGTGTTATGATACCACTTGTAGTGTACCTTGATATATGAAATAGTAAACTAAGAGCAATATTAATAGAAATGTAACTACAAAAAGTAAATAAGATAGAACCAAAGTATTGTAGTAAGTAATAAGCAGTCATTGATTGATGTTCTAAATACGAAGTGCAATGTTCACTTGCCTCTTCAAGGGGGAAATCTCCAATTGAGCATAACTCCAATACAATATTAATCACTTGACACCCAATTGTTTAGCTTATACTACCATAAATAGTTTCTATGTATCCAAAACTGTAACCATCCAGTGGACCTTAATTAATGAGACTACATCAAATACCTAGTGGGCCATCTTTAATAAGGCCACCTTACATGTATTGATTACACACTCTAACTACCTAGCATACCTTATTTGATAAACATGCCCACTATACATTAAGGAACAACCTATTCCCTTAACTAGGGGAGTTAGGGTGGGATCCTAACAAACAATGGCCAACAATATTGTGTTGATATCCAACTATAGTTGATAGTTGATTTCTTTCATCCACATTTCACATCATACATGAATTGAAACATTTCCTTGAATATCGTGTATTTCTCGTATGCTCAATTGTCCCTATGATTGTAAAATATTTCAGTGTTACAATGCCATTAAACCCCTCTTAAAATCACTCCATTTTCATAAATCAAAGGCATGATTCCATCTTGTAAAGACTTTTGTACATCCAAATATATTAACTCTTCACAATTAATGTGCATCCCACTAATTACACCATTGTATGTTGATAAACCCCTTACAAAGCAATTATGATTCATTTCCATATGATTGAGGCCATTGTTCTTCATTGACTCTAGTTTTTTCATATAAGTCACATTGTCACTAGAACTTCTTCAATAAACAAGGTAGGTTTCAACAACACTTCTAAGTCTATGAACTCCACAATATGTCATTGGTTTAGTCTAATAAGAAACAACCACTTTTCTTCAAGTAAACCAAAGTGTTGCTTATTAGCCATCTTTAGTACCTCTATGATAATCATTTAGCATATCTCCAAAG
>ML796140.1:138940-152716 GCA_009831015.1 Picea engelmannii | reverse complement strand
ACATTAAATTTATTATTATTTTATATTTAGTTTTTTATAAAATATTATATTTAAAAAGTAGGATGGATGTTATAATTTCTTCAATATTAAATTGTAAAATGTATCTAACTTATCTAGGTGCAATCAATGTAAATCCATTTTAAGTTAAGATATTTAAACCATTCAAAGGGATTAAAAAAACAGATGCAAATCTCTCTACCATTAAAAGATTTAAAATTAAGATAGTGTAAATCCATCTTAGCTTTGAATATTTAAAGCATCCAAAGATAACTAAAAAATGAGATGCAAATTTCTCAAAAAAAAATAGGATAGAGTTACACCGTTGTGCATATATAAATGTGTATATTCTTTAGTAAAAATTATTTTAAAATTTTTTTTAATGGTTGATACAAATTGATTATCATAATATTATATATAGAGATTTGTAAATTATTATTATATTATCATCATTATTTAATAAACATTAAATTTATTAATATTTTATATTTAAGTAAATAAGATGGATGTTACAATCTCTTTAATATTAAGTTATAAAATATATATCTTTTCTTTATGTGTAATAAAAAATAATTATAAATAATTAATATATTTAAGATAATATTTAAAATAAATTTAATTAAAATAATATAATAAATTTAATAAAAAATTATTATAAATAACTAATCAATTTGAGATGACGTTTAAAATTACATTGAGATGAGGTTTAAAATTACAATGATTGAAATAATGAGATGCCTCTATAAAAGTAACAATAACAATATTTAAACCATAGAAGGAAGATAAGTGTAAGGGAAAGTGATTTAATATAAGTTATTTAATAAATAGTTTTATGTAACAATATTTAAACCATAGAAGGGAGATAAGTGTAAAGGAAAGTGATTTAATATAAGTTATTTTTTAATAAAGGAAAAAAATTTATATTAGTAAATATAAAATTTGTGAACTTATATATTATAAGTGTAAAGTCTACAGAGGTATACATACCCTACCCCCTTCTAGATTTGAACTTGTGACCTTTTAAGAGGAAACACATGTTCTTAATTATTAGGAGAACTATTAGACCCACTCAGGTTGTATCTCCTGTATATATGTTGAGCCTTTATCTGGACAAAATTCCTGGTCAACTTTCTGACATCCAAGACTGAAGAGAGATCATCACCATAAGTTATTTAACAAACAATTTTTATGATAACTTCATATAATGGAATGGTGAAATTGCAATCTTTTTTATAAAAAAAGATTATTATTTTTACAATGTCGAAAATATAGATGAATTTTTCTAACATTATTTTTATTTTTTATTTTTAATGTTTAATTATAAATTTTCTTAATAAAAATTAAAATAGACAAATTATTTATTATAAGCTTACTCAAATTCAAATCAATATAAATAAAAAAATTTGAATTGTTATTGCAAAAGTATATGTTTAACTCTATAATATATATTTATACACTAAAATGTAATTTTTGTTATTCCAAATCAATACAAATAAAAATTAATAATACTAAAAATTTTGAATTGTTATTATAAAAATATATGTTCAATTCTAGAAATATTTATACACTAAAATGTAATTTTTATTATTCCAAATCAATACAAATAAAAATTAATAATAATAAAAGTTTTGAATTGTTATTACACTAAAATGTAAATTTTTATTATTCCAAATCAATACAAATAAAAATTAATAATAGTAAAAGTTCAAATAAAAAATTAATAATAGTAAAAGTTTTGAATTGTTATTGTAAAAATATATGTTCAATACTATAAGATATATTTATACTAATTATTATTATATTAATATAATATTGAGATTGATAACTTTCTACACATTCAAAAATATATTTATAATTAAAAAATAATAAATAAATATCATATAAATATGATTAAGAAAAACAAAAACAAAAAATGTAATTTCACAACTAAGAGGAAACCATGGTACGGATTAAAAAGAAAAAAGAAACGAGGAATATAAAAAGGAGATATATGTCGGTTTAAAGATTATTGTTCTTCCCTTGTTTATACTAGTTGTTATTGTTATTACCAACATTTTGATTATGGTTCCCATCATTAGCATTGCCCCCAACATTGTTATTATGGTTTAGGGGTTGGCCATTTCTCTCTAGTTTTCTTTCTGTTTGTTTTTTCTTTTTCTTTTTTCCATTATTTTGTGGAATGGTGGGATTAATCAAATTTAGTTGCTCAAATGTTTGAAGTTGTTAAGTTAGTGAAGGTTGAACAAAATCGATGATAGTGTGTTATTAGGCCTATGGGGTACATCACTAGCTTGTGGGGATCAGATAATGGGTAGTATGGGTGACGTGGATGCTTCCACTATATTTATGATTGTTGTAGGAAGGACCATGGATATGCACGGTCACATGCATGCCTAAAGAAAGGATGTTTCCCCTTGGATGTACTAAGTTGTTCCCCCATTATATTTGAGGAGGGGGAGGTTGTGACATACTAATGGACACATATGGTGTTTTAGTATTAGAATGATATGAAGGGGCTCCACCATAATGGTTTCCATAGTGAATGGTACCATATGAGGATGGGGTTCAGAAGGCTAGTTGAAATGAGTCATGGACCCAATCAACCCATCTATGGAATGAGATGTTTCAATTTTGGCTTGATCTAATGGTTGAGGATGAGGGACATCTAGGAGGACTGTGTAAAGGTACAAAGACTTAGCACATATTAAATTAAAGTGTTGAGATTTGAGTATGTCTTCGTCTTTAATCTGGGGCATGATGTTTTCCATGTCTTTGGAAATTAGAGGCAAGAGGGATTTCAAGAACTAGTCCATAAGGAGTTTTTCCTTGACTTTGATTTTGCACAAGCTACGTCACTAATGCCACTCATGGATATGGTCCATGATGTGTGTGGAAGTGGTATGTTGGAAATCAGTGAGAATTTCCAAGCCCATGTCATGGTGAATGGGAAATTGGAAAAAGGTCAAGAATACATTTGCTAAGGATGTGAAAGTGGCATGTGACCCCACTATTACGTTAATATACCATTTGGTGGATGACCCGATTAAGGTTATCTAGAATAATCGTAACCAGATGGAATCTTTTGTGATGCTATTAGAAGAGAAACATAGGTGGAATATCATGATATGGTTTGTTGGATCTTCACCTAACTTCCCCTCAAACCTTGGGATGTCTAAGCGTAGTTTGGTTAGCATTGGGGGCCATGTTGCATCATACAGGATGGGATCGTTAGTGAGTTTCATCAAATCTAGAAGATTGAGTGAAACCGTATATGGAAGGTTGGTCATATATGGGGGTGGTACACTTTCCATTGAGCTTGACTAATGGGAGTTGGTTCCTAATGAGGAAGTCTTTGAGAGGGTTGTTCTGAGTAGTTGAAACTAGCAAGGATGATTCAAATAGAGTTGATCCTAGAAATTTTGTGTTCAATGGTGAAGTGGAAGGGGGGTTCGAAATGGTGAAGCGACAAGACTAGGAATGTCTCATGATACTGGTGGGAGGTTTTGTAGGCATAAAAAATGATAGGGTGACAAAGGGTCCCTAATGGTTCTGACCTTGTACCGAGTGTGTGAATGTCAAGAGGAAGATGTTAATCAATGATTTTGTAAAATAAATGGCCTAATCAAAGAAAAATATGTGTACCAAACTTAAAACAATTGATTTAATGAATGCAACAATATGAGTATTTTGGTCTAATGCAATATATGTGTTTTCATAAGATGAAATATTTCACATGAGGGTGTAAAAAATGAAAATAATGTGTTTTAAAGGACTAGTGTCCTTCCTCTCGAAATAGAATTAGGCCTTCCAAAAGTCCTCAATAATGGGGCTTGACGCCATTGACGATCACTAGTGAGGGTGTGAAAGAATTGATTATAATGAGGGGTACTAGGGGCATGTCCCAATGGAACTGGAAACATTACCAATATCCAACAAAATCTAATTCAGGTGTGAATGCATCCCACAAATTCCACCTGTGTGAAAATCCTAAGTTTTGGCAACTAGGCTACCTTCTTCAAGTGTGAGAAGGGGACTCTCAGCCTCAAAAAGTGATCACATGCAGTAGTCTAACAAGAGCTTGGTGCCTCAAGTAGACTCACAAGAATAACTAGACCTAATCCTTACTCAAGTAGACTCACAAGAATAACTAGACCTAAGTCTTTGCCCCTTCATGGGTATCTCCCTACCTTGGATTTATGCACACTTGAAATGAAGGATTGTTTAAGTACCTTGAGACAACTTCTATGTTTCATATGAAAAGTGATAACGGGGAGTTATTTTGATACCTACCCCCGAAATCCTATCCAACACTACTTAAATATATTGTGACCTTGTGATGGAGGCATTAAATGTGTTGATTAGGTTGTCTTTTAAGGGTTTGGAACTGGGATCTTGAACCTGTTCGTGTTGCTTATAGGTGTAATGAAGGATATTTTTATAACTCCTCAATTTTTCTAATTCTCCCATATCACTTTTTGGTGCAAGGTGAAGATCATACTCAAGAGAGGAGACATTCCAAGTCCTTAGTGTGTGAATGAAATATGTGATGTGAGAGTGGCAAGTTTGCAAACTTATTGATCTAGATTTACGAGTGGAACGAAATGAAAACACAGATCTATAATATTAACACATAGACACAATGAATAATAACATAGATACGATAAAACTTGACTTCCATTAAATAAGAAATATGTCGAAATTGTAAAATGCAGACTGAAACAAGCTTGTTAGAATGGTGGCAACTTATCTCTGAGAAGAGATGTGATGGCTATGCTCATTCGTAAGAAGATGAGTACAATGAAGCTACAGAGTGATTTCTACATCAAACATGAAATCCAAAACCCTATACATCCAAAAACCTAACCCTAGGAGATGAAGCACCAAAAGTCATGTGGGCCCCATTGGGGTAAGTTGGTACATCAACTTCTAGGGGTCGTAACTTTTGCATACGATCTTCGTTTTAGGTGCACGATAGCCCATTGGAAAGATATATCTGAGGAATACACATTATCTCGTCGCACTCTGATTTTGTCTACAATATGATAGTGGCAAGCCCAAAAAACATTGTTTAGGTCCTCAAAACGGCCTCAAAAATTTAGGACCCGAAAAGCTAGAAAAAAACTGCCAAGATGAAAACTAAAATTGCCAAGATGAAATATGTATGTGAGCCAGTTGGAACAAGTGGGTGGCCATCGATATCCACCTGGATCAATCCTCCACCATTAGGAATAAATGGTCTCCATTGCGTAGAGTTCCCCCATCAGATGAGAAAATATCTGCTAAATTTGGTGTCGAGTGAGCCACTTGCCTTGGAGCATGAGCTTACATGCTTTGACAACATGATAAAAATGAAACTTTTGTCGGTGAGTGCCCTTGACCTGTGTGTCCACAATATGATCAGTGGATGCATGTTTCTTGTAGTCAGGGTTGAGCTTTGTCAGTGTCAATTGTTCTGCTACCTCTAAGGTATCCAATAATGGTGGAAAGTATGGCCGAAGGAGGTCCACATTAAACATTGGGCGTAAGCTAAGGAAAGGGGGAATGTTGAGCTCAAAATCATTGTCACCCATAGCCTTGGTGATGGTATAATGTCCATAGCAGAGTGGGAAAAGCTTCTAATGGGGTCATGTAAGGAATTCTTTCTACAAGTGCAACCAAACTTTATCTCCCACCTGAAATTTGTGTGGCACCTAATGTTGATCATGGCATTTCTTGTACTTGGAATTGGACTTCTGCAAAATATCATGAACGTGTTCGTGGATGTGTTGGATTCTTTCAATGAATCAGGTGGCTTTGTCAGCTTCAGTTTTTGCATGGGAGGATCATGCCTATGTGGGTGCAAGGGGTAGTGAAAAATCCATGGGATCCAATGGTTGAAATCCCAACCCCATCTGAAAGGGTTGTTGTCAGTTGAGCTATGTATGGCTCTATTGTAACTGTGTTGAACATAGCGAAGACTCTCATCCCATGTGTGTGGATTCTTGGAATTGTACATGCACAAAATATGCACAATCATCCCGTTGACAACCTTGATTTTTCCATCTGTTTGGGGCTGGAAGGTCGTGGATTTGGTGAGCTTGGTGTCCAGTCGTGACCAGAGGCTTGACCAGAATGTGTCGAGGAACCAGTTGTCCCAATTTGAGACAATGGTTTTTGGTATACCAAAATTTCCTTACACCCGTTCGAAGAAGAGCTTGGCAGTGACCTCTATCGTGATACTCTTCTTGCAAGTGACCGAAATCACCATATTGGAATATCGATCAACAACCATGGAAACACAGTCATTTCACTACTTGGTTGAAGGAAGGCCCGACGTGTAGTCCATCGAGATGGATTCCTAGGGCCTGTTAGGAGTAGGCAGAGGGGTGTACATGTCATGTTTATTAATGGTTGCTTTGGAAATGGTGTAGGTAATGCAAGACCTAATATGCTTGTTGACATCCTACCGGAGTTTCGGCAAATAGAAATGTTGTTGCAAGATTGCCACTGTCTTCTCTATGCTAAAGTGTCATGAAACCCGATTGTAGTGAGATTCCCAAATCATCTTCACTCGCTTGCTTAATGGAACATAGAGATAGCCCAGATGGCACAATAACCCGTCTTGCAGATGAAAATCAGTGACAACTGGGTTTGTGCCTAGCATCTGGTAGGTAGTGGCGAAGTTAGGATCTCGCTAATAGAGTTGGGGCCATCTGGAGGTCTTATGTCTGCAGGAGTGTAGCACTGTGGTTAGTGTGGAAACTGGAGGTCGGATGAGGCAGTTAGCGATGTGGTTGGTGGTCCTTGTCTTATACTTAATGTTGATATGGAATTGTTACAAGTATGTGGACCACTTCTAATGGTGATCATTTTGCAATTTTCCTTGTGTCTGCATGAACTAAAGATGCTTATGATCAGTGTGGATGAATGTCTCCTTCCCGATAATGTAATGCCTCCACTGGAAAAAGGATTGTACAATGGAGTACATCTCTTTGTCACAATTGGGGTACTTACAGACAATATTTGATAGTGTCTCACTATGATAGGCCATAGGATGTCCATGTTGAGTGATAATTGCGCCCACGCCCTAGTCTGAAGCATCTGTCTCAATATCAAATTACTAATGCAGGTCAGGTAATGAGAGTATCGGGGCTGAGCATAAGTGTTTCTTCAAATCATTGAACGCTTTATGTTGTGATTGGCCCCACATGAATTTTTACTTAACATCGCCCCTGGTCACTTGGCTAAGGGCCCAAGCAATGTGGGAGAATCTGAAGACGAACCTGCGATACAACTTGGCAAGGCCTAAGAAACTCTTAAGCTCAGTGAGTGTGTCTGGGGCTGGCCAGTCACAGATGACCTAGATTTCGATTGGATCAACCTACACCCCATGCTCATCCATAATGTAGCCTAGGTACTAGACCATGTTCATGTCAAAGGAACATTTTTCCAAATTTTCATATAGCTTTTGTTGTCGCAGAGTGTGCATAACTTGTTGAATGTGTTGCAAGTGTTCCGCCCAATTCTTGTTGAAGATGAGGATGTCATCCAGATACACTACCACAGAAGAATTGGTGAAATGCCACAAGATATCGTCCATCATGTTCATGAAAGTTGTCTGGGCATTTGTCAAGCCAAAGGGCATGACCAACCATTCAAAAAGACCTTATTTGGACTTCAAGGCAGTCTTCCATACATTGGTATGCTCTATTGGGACCTGGTGGTAGTCAGACTTCAGATCAATCTTACTGAAGTATTTTCCCTCCTTGATTTGGTCAAGGAGATCGTCAATTTAGGTAATTGGGTATCGGTTCCTGACTATGATTTTATTTAGGGCTCGATAATCAATGCAGAGTCGTCAGGGCCCGTCTTTTTTCTATACAAGCACGATTGGGCTTCCAAAAGGTGATGATATTGGGAGGATGTGCCCCTTTTCGTGAATCTGTTGTATCTGGTGCTTTATTTCCTCATTTTCTAAGAGAGAACGGCGATAGACTATCCCATTAGGTAGTGGTGCACCGGGGGTCAGATCAATTGAGTGCTTGACCTGACAGTGCATAGGTGCCCTAGTGGGTGAGGAGAAGATGTATTTGTATTCTTCCATGACCTTATCCACTTTCTTCTATTGCGTGGAGAGACTTGTCATGGATTCCATGGATGTGGTTGCAACCTTTCACTCACTCTGAGCATGAATCAAGAATAAGACGAACTTCTTGGTCTGAGAGATGACCTTCCTGCATTGCTTGGTAGAGATCAAGTAAATGGAGGTATATGGGACTACCTCTGGTATCCTGTATAATTTCCTGTCCAAAGTAATAATAACACTACAAGGCCTAGATTCATATACAACATGATGTTTCTATAAATAAGGTTGGCCCAAAATAACTGTAGATTTTAACCTTGTACATAATTTACTTCAAACAAATATTCAGTAAAATAACAGAAAAGATACTATGGCAAATATAAACATTACACATATATTTTTCCCCTGGAAACCCAAACCAGGAAAACCAACATATTCTATATTCATTCATAGTGATATATTGTTTACAATACAATATACATATAAGAGCCAGCGGCATCCAAAACCCTAACCCAATGACTTGTATTAGTCAACAATCTTAATTCCTTAACCGGAAATAGAAAACCACCAGCAAAGAAACCATGTGCTGAAAAACCACCTAAAATATGTGACGTTTTCCAGGGCAGAAATTTTTTTTCTCAGGGGCGCTGCGCCTAGTGCATATGCTCAGACATTACTACTCGTGCAAAGAATATAACACATACCCAACAATAACATCACAAACTTCAAGGGGGGTGACATCACACAATACCTCATCTTTGAAGGGCTTGATGTCGTAGACCAGGAGACATTGTTGGTTGACGCGGAGATCGCTCCCTTGGTAGAGCCATCCGATGGTGTATGACTGTTGGTGTGGTGATTTCAGTAGAGCTAGCCGCTTGATGACCTCTGTTGAGATGAGGTTCTTTTGGATATCGTTATCAACGATGAAGTGCAATGGAGTACCCTTCACCCACATCTATGAATGAAAGAGGCGCTCACCTTCCTCTAGTTCATCAGGTTCATCGGGCTTGACCTTAGTGGTGGTAACAACGGTGGCACTGGGTTCCGCATCAATGATACGTCTCCATTTTTTTGGCTCTGACTCAAATCCAAAGACTAAATTTGATTCAAAGGATTTCACCTTGGCCACCAATGACTGCTTTGAGCAGCATTCAACGGTATTATTCCAGGGGCTAATATGGAACTGGCACCATTTCCCAGTGTCTTTCTTTGTATTCCCAATGTCCTTCTTTGTTTGTGGTTTGGACTAGTTGTCCTAAGGTTTCCCATCCTTTCTCTGCCCTTTGTTCTATGAGTTGGGGCCACATTTTCCCTACTTATGTTGTGAGGGGTTTGCAAACCCAAACTTCCACGTCTTTTGTTTAAGCTTCTACTTGATTTTGATAGCATATCAATACGTCGCGCCCAAGGATGAAATGTCCATAAACTCCATTTATGTCTAGATGTATCTATGCAGACCATTGCGGTACTTGAGCACCATATGTCTCTCAGAGTCTTTGATACCTATATTGGCGCGCAAGGTATGCAAGACATTGGTGAACTCTGTGATCTAGGTGGATATTGGTGGCCACCAACATGTTCCAAATTCCAATTGGCTCATCTTGACAGTTTTCAGTTTAGCACGTTTCTTTGTAATGGAGACAATTCTTTGTAATTGTGGGTTCTTCACTTACGAGGCTGTCTTGAGGCCCTACACAACATCCAAGTGGATATTGGTGGCCTCCAACCTATTCCAACTGGCTTATTTTGGAGTTTTTCATGTAAGTACATATTTATGTACTTCCAAGGTCATTTTGGGGCTCTAATCGATGTTTTCTTGGCTTTCCATAGTCGAATTGTAGATTGAGTTTGAGTTTGATGGCATAATGCGTATTTATCGAAAATACATTTCCAACAGGCTATTACACGCCTAAAACAGAGATCGTATGCAAAAGTTACGATCCCAGGAAGTTAATGTACTAACTTACCCCAACGGGGCCCACATGACTTTCGGCACTTCATCTCCTAGGGTTAGGTTTTTGGATTTCTATAGTTTTGGAATTCATGTTTATCATAAAAAGGGCTTTAGAGCCTTATTGTAATCATCTTCTTGTAAATGAGCGTAGTTGTCACATCTCTTCTCAGAGATAAAGATGCCACCATTCTAGCAAGTCTTGCACTCTGTATTTTTACAGTCTCTGTACATTTTTTTCATTAATATTATTGTATTTCTCCGTTTCTGGAAATTTTTATGTGAATTTCATTGTAATATCTTTGTTTTCATTTCGTTCCGAAAATAATCTGGATCAGTGGTATTAGAGGAGGTTGCTCTTGATCGTTTTTCAGTGCATGTCCCCGACGAGGTCTGACTATAGCAAGTTGGGTCTAGATCTTGTCTCTCTTGAGGACAATCACTCTCGCATGCCCAAGAAACCCTCTATGGTGGAAAAAAATAAAAACGACAGAGCAAAAGATTCTTTTAACGTGTTGCTTGAGAAAGCTCTCACGCGGCAGAGGGACGAAATGATGGAGAATTTTTCACACATCCTTCAACGCATGTCGATAGCAACATGCACATCTTCATCAAGCGGACACTTTGGAGGAACCTCTCCCTTCAAGGTACAAGTTGATTTTGGTATTCCTATATTTGAAGGTCAGATAGATGCAGATGCCTTAGAAAAATGGTTAAATATGCTAGTAGGTTATTTCTTTGTTCATGATTTTTCCAACAAGAAAAAGATCACCTTCGCACTCCTCAAGGCTCTCCCCCATGTCAAACATTGGTGCGAAACTTATTGGGAGCAAAGTTCCACAGAGGAATCTAGAATATATGGGGCCGACCTCACTTGGGATTTTTTTGTGGATGTGGTCAAGGAACAATACTGCCCTGTTGATAACTATGAAAACCAGTACATGAGATGGACCACACTGTGGCAAGAGAAGAGCCAAATAGTGTTAGAGTTCACAAATACTTTCCATGTCTTGTGCACCAAGATGGGTATCAAAGAATCTGAGTGGAATTTGGTTCTGAAATACCGTGGGGATCTGCATAGGTACATCCAAACCGAAATGGATTTCCTAAATATCTCATCATTGGGAGTTGCCTATCGATATGTTGTCAAAATTGAGGAGAAATTTAGGCACAGGAACAAATGGGAGTTCAGGTTTGCAAATCTGCAACAACCAAAGCATGGTAAAGATGACCCTAACCAACAGCCTCCAGACAACCAGTCCAAGACACAGGACAACAAGGGTAAGGGAAAGATGAAGAATGACACTGGGAAGTGGTGCGACTTCCACAAAATCCCCTGGCATAACACCAATGAATGTTGCTTGAAACATTCATTGGTGGCTGAGGTCAAATACAAGGAGCTGAACCCTGATTCAGAATTTGATCCAGAAATTATTGAAAACTGACAAAGCATCAACGCAGACCCCACTGCTACTATTTCAACTGCAACAATTCAACTGGAAGAACCGGTAGATCCTGAAGAGGGGGAGCACCTTTTCCATTCACAGATGTGGGTAAAGGGGACCCCATTGCATTTTATTGTTGATAACTACAGCCAGAAAAACCTCATCTCAACTGAGGTTGTCAAACATTTAGGGTTGTCGACAACACCACACCCGCAACCATACAATATCGGGTGGATTCACCAAGGATGAGATCATTGTGTCAGCCAGTAGTGTCTCTTTTCCTATGGAATCCATCCCTTCAAGGACAAGGTAGTGTGTGATGTTTCCCCTCTTGATGTCTGCGATGTTGTTTTGGAC
The DNA here is from genome assembly GCA_009831015.1 of Picea engelmannii. NCBI lineage: Eukaryota > Viridiplantae > Streptophyta > Pinopsida > Pinales > Pinaceae > Picea > Picea engelmannii. The sequence continues at coordinate 140,901 of ML796140.1, read as the reverse complement.
CAACCTTATATGTGTAAACGTCATGCTATTTATGAATCTAGAGCTTGTAGTGTCATTATTACTCTCGGGGTTCATCTCTATAGGATACCAAAGGTAGTTCTTACTATTGTTACACCAAAAGTGTCGCAAGGTAATGTCTCCTACTGCAAAATTCACCCTCTTCACAGTCTATTCAAAGGATGCACAGAAGGCCACTACAACCACTACAGCCTCAACACCTTCTATCCAGCAGAAGCATATTGCAGAAGAGAAAGAAGATATTGTTCCTTGACCTAAAATGGTGCCTACACAATGCCCCTTCGATCCTAGAGACAACAAGTTGGTGGAACAGATTCAACCCCACCAAGAACAGGTTCATGACAACCTTCCACATACCAAGCAATGCAACTCTCCAACAAGGAACGCAACTCACCAAGATTCAAATTCAAAAAATGTTTTCCCCTCTTCCCTGGGATATCAATGCAATGGAGACCATTTCTTTCTAAGGGATGAGGATTGATACAGGTGGATATTGGTGGCCACCCACATGTTCCAAATTCCAACTGGCTCATCTTGATAATTTTCAGTTTAGCATGTTTCTCTGTAATCGGGACAATTCTTTGTAATTGTGGGTTCTGCACTTACGGGGATGTCCTGAATCCTACACAAAATCCAGGTGGATATTGGTGGCCGCCAACCTATTCCAACTGGCTTATTTTGGAAGTTTTCATGTCAATACATCTTTTTGTACTTCCAGGGCCACTTTGAGGCTCTAAACAGAGTTTTATTGGCTTGCCACAATCAAGCGGTAGATGAAGTTAGAGTTTTACGACATAATGTGTATTTCTCGAAAAGACCTTTCCAACGAGTTATTACACGCCTAAAATGGAGATCGTATGCAAAAATTACGACCCCAGGAAGTTAATGTACTAACTTACCCCAACGTAGCCCACATGACTTTTGGCGTTTCATCTCCTAGGGTTAGGTTTTTGGATGTCTAGGGTTTTGGCATTCATGTTTATCATAAAAAGGCCTTCAAAGCCTCATTGTAATCATCTTCTTTCGAATGAGCATATCCGTCACATCTCTTCTCAGAGATAAAGTTGCCACCATTCTAGCGAGTCTTGCACTCTGTATTTTTACAGTCTTTGTAGATTTCTTTCATTAATAGAAATCATGTATTGTTGTATTTCTCTGTTTCTAGAAATTTTTATGTGAATTTCATTGTAATATCTATGTTTTCATTTTGTTTCGAAATAATATGAATCACTCGGGTACTATTTGGTCCCTTTCCTGCCACAGTGTGGTCCATTTTGTATATAAGTTGTCATAACTTCCATCAAGGTAGTATTGTTCCTTAATAATATCCCTGAAGGAACCCCAAGTGGGTGCAAATACAAATAATGTAGATCCCTTTGTTTCCTTTTGCTCACAGAAAGTCCCCCACCAATCTTTGACATGGGGGACGACCTTGAGGAGCGCAAATGTAATCTTTTCTCTATCAGAAAAGTTGTGGACAGAAAAATACCCTTCTAGGAGGTTTAACCATTTATCTACAACATTCTCATCTATTTTACCTTCAAATATAGGAATATCAAAATTGATTTGTACCTTGAAGGGGGTGGCACCTCCACTTGAGGTAGATGTGTTGCTTGTCGACAACCGTCGAAGGATTTGTGCAAAGTTGTCCATCGTCTCCTTCCTCTGTCACTCGAGGGATTCCTTGAGAAACATTTTGAAAGGATATCATGTCCCTTATTCTTTATTTTATCCCTCCATGGAAGGTTGTTTGGGCGTGTAAGAGAAATTGTCCTCAAGAGAAACAAGCTTGAGACCCAACTCTCTATACCTGACCTCATCGGGGACATGCACTAAAAACGATAAGGAGCAGACCACTCTGATACCACTAATCCATATTTATGAGAGGAATGAAATGAAAACATAGCTCTATAATATTAACACAGAGACATAGTGAATAATAA
>ML796140.1:112099-123707 GCA_009831015.1 Picea engelmannii | reverse complement strand
CCAGTGTGGGCTACGTCCACCAGAGAAATTGCCAGGTCCTTCCTTTATTATTATCCAACATATGAAGGGATACAACCTACAACAAACCCACTGTAACTTCCTCTTCTTTCTCTCACAGTATCCTATCTCAGAATACAATATTCACCATCAACAATAGCCACAATACATTTCCCTCATAAAAGAGGGTTGCCTTCTAGGGAAAAAAACCCTAACATAATCTCTACCGTTAGATCTGTGACCTTTTAATGAACGGTCCAGATTTACAATGAAATTACAATATACATTTACAAGGCAATTTTTCCTTCGGGGGCTTTGCCCCTTAACCCCCATTGGGGGACGCTACCCCCAAACTCCCGCTGGGGGCCCACTTGCCCTCAGACCCCCTAGCCAGGGGAATAGACCCCCCAGACCCCGCAGAGGGGGTACCCCCCCTCTGCACTCCCCTGTGTGGAAGAGTGTACATACTTCTGGGGTGTAAATACTTCATTGGGTATAAACACGACTGAAAGAAAGGACCTCTGAATCAGGAAGATAATCAGGCTCCACAACCAACAAAACATATGGCCTCTTCTTTGTTATGTAACACTTCCACTATAAATTCAGGCATTTTGAAGTTTGTTGTAAATTCTCACTTCGTTGATGACACAATTTTGACCCTAATAGAGGAGAACGAGACTATGGAAAACTCTATGGATTGTTTTCATTTCTTTTCTTAGGCCTAAGGCTCTAAACTCCCTTTGATGAAATACAATATTACATACTAAGTTAGGATGAGATTGGCTTGCCAAGTGTGGTTATACACTGAGAAAGTATTTAAATTTTTGGGTATGCCCTTTGCATTATAGGAATCCTTGAGTATATGGGATGTGGTTCTCTCACATATTGCAAAAAAAATTACAAATTCCATGTTTGTAGTAGCTCAATTCTAAATTTATATTAAAGTGTTAGCTGCCATGTATGTGTAATGTTTGTTTTTTATTTTATTTTTAAATACCAACAGGTTGTCGGTCTTCCGACGTTCCTACCTTCGCTAATATAGCGTGAATGTCGGAGATATAGACTCCCTGTCGGTGTTCCGACATTCCTCTTCCAACGTCATGTGAAACATCCCTCTTGTCGTTGATTAGCGTCAAAGTTGGAGATACATGGCACCTCGTCGGTTGTGCGACGTCCACTGCGGGTTTGTGATATCACATGTCCGATGTTGTGGACGTCTATTTTGTGATGACATAAACGTGAGAGATATAGGCCTCTCGTCGGTATTACAACGTCCCCTGTGGTGTCACAAGTGAGACGTTCTGGCGTCATGGTTGCGACGTCCATTGCAGGCTTAGATAGTGAAAGTAGACATGACACGTGTCCGCTAGAATCATCGCACAAGCGATGATATCTCTTCCGTCCGTATAATTATGTCATGTGAAATGAAGTTTCATGGGGTCTAATGTTTGTCGTTCTCCCGACAATATAAAGTGGCAATTTCTATGAACACACCATCGAAAAATGACCCAAATGTACTAGTGAGTGGTTACCCCTAGCTGAATGGTGGTACAAGACCTCTTAACATACAACTACTTGCATGACTCCTTTTGAAGAAGTATATGGAAAAAATCCACCATTAGTTATCTCATACATGCCAAGGATCTCAAAGGTCCAGGAGGTTGACAAAAAGGTTACAGTCCAAGAGGCCATTCTCCGTTCCCTCAAAGAAAATTTTGTCATGGCTCAGAATTGCATGAAGCAACAAACATATCAAGGTCATTCTCAGGATCAAGTTGTTGAAGGGGACCAAATGTTTCTTCGTCTCCAACCTTATAAGAAGACTTCAGTCAAAGCTAAACATTGGCAGGAACTTGCTTCAAAATTTTATGGTCCTTATACCATTCTCAATCACGTGGGGTTTGTGGCCTACCAGTTAGCTCGACCCAGTCATTCTAAGGTCCACCCATTTTTTCATTTCTCATGCTTAAATAAAGTGATTGGAAAAAAGTGCCAGACTCAAACCAGTCTCCCCAAGTTGGATGAAGAAGGTTCCATTTGGTTGTAGCCACAAGCAGTCCTGGACCAGTGTAACATCCCCGACTACCCATGGCTGGGCCACGCTACGCCAGAGAACTCTTACTGTTCTCTCACTGCGGAACATACTGTGACATTTCCCAGCATACAATTGAGCTATGCCACATAAATTTTTCTAACTGCATGAAATTAAATTATATACACTCACATAACTCTTGCGGAAGCATTATATATAAAACGTAGGCATACAAATACATCTATAAATACACAGATTCACACTGAAATTACCGTAGACATACACATGTAGCATATACAAGAAATACCCACAAATATACAAACAATCATAACCATGCATAAGATAAACCCATAAAACTGAACACGTAAATAATACTGCAACATGTAAGAATATCACCAATTGCATGCATACCATCCATGAACCTCCCAACCTTATACCACACTGTTCATCACTCTCAACAATGAGTCACCCCCGAGCTGGGACTAAAATCCACTCGGGAAAAGGGATTCCTAACCAGGCTAAAGGCTCATGAACAACAGGAAAGATTCCGTCTCAGGTGCTCACTCAACTAACAGCCTACAGTCCCTCATTCACCACATGCCTGTCCCAACCAAGGAAGTGTGTCCCTTCTCTTCTCAACATTCCCTCAGCTGCCCCACTTCCCTTCCAGGGCTTCAGTAATAGGCCGGACAGGAAGTCTCAGATCCCTACAGCTGTAGTTCAACACCTTCAGGAAATCAATCCCCAACAATTCTCTTACCCAGAGAATTTCTCACGGGCCTGACAACCCCCAATATCCCATGGGCCTGACAACCCGCTTCTTCAGTCCAGCTCCCAAGCTAACCAGCTACGCCAACACAAAAATGGCTATGGACACAGGTTCAGATACATTGATGATGGTAGGAATATTAGCTCAATGGGTGTGTGCATACCCATGGATGATTGACTGGATGGATGATGAATGGCCAAGATCCCCTGAAATGAACTAAGTCCCAACAATATGTATGCATGTCCCTAACTTGACACTTGTCATGTTGGGAGCTACTTTGGCCCACTTGTCCCCAACTTTAGAACTTAGGATAAAATAATTATCCATACTTTATGATTTAAGAAATATTAATATAATATTCCTTTTTGGCTTAAGCTCCCTACCTTAGCCCCTTTTCCTTACTTTTTAGGCCCCTCCCTCTCCCTAACCAATGGAGTTTAGTCCCCCATCTCTTTTATCATGGTCGGTCTGTGCACAATGATGTATTTTATATTAAATATGAGACATGTACAAAAACATGCGCACTGGCCTTTAACATCTAGGCTCTCCGACCTAATCAAAACATAAGCATCCTAGCTTATAATAACTGGCTCACCATCCTATAAAAAATATCATATACACAAAGGCTTCCTGGCCTCAACATCACGCACACTTAAGATGCTAAACGTGGTATCCTGCAATGCGCACACTTCCTCATTTTACTGCACAGTACATGCACACACTATGCCATGAAATTTGCATACAAAAATGATATCAAAATAGATCCCCAACTTAAGTACATTTGTATTTACATTTACAATTGGGTTCGGCCTTAGGGATATTACAATCCCCTCCCCTTTTTTATGCACTGTCCTCAATGCATCATGTACCCATGTACAACTCAATTTCAAAAATCCTCAAAAAGATGTGGGTATTATGCCTGCATTGCATCCTCATGCTCCCAAGTAGCGTCCTCAGGACCGTACTAGGTCCATTGGACCTTTACAAGCCCTATGGATCGATTCCGGAGCTGTTTGATTTTCCGGTCTAGAATGAGCACCGGATGCACTTGAAAAGCGCCTTCTTGCTCCACCTGAATCACATTTCAATCAATAACATGATTAGTATCAAGTATATATTTCTTTAGCAATGATACATGGAATACATTATGAACAGTCATAGATGTAGACAATGCAATCATAGAAGCTACTAGACCAATCCTCTCTAGGATTTCAAATGGCCCACAATAGCGAGTTGCCAACTTTGAACAATTTCCCAACTTCAGGGAACTTCTGTTGGCTTTCACTTTCAAAAATACATGGTCACCCACTTTAAATTCCCTGTAAGTTCTGCCCTTATCAACATAGCTTTTCTGCCTGTCTTGGACAACCTTTAAATTTTCTTTTATTTTCAACATTTTCTCTTTCATTTCCCTAAGCAATTCTGGCCCAACCATAACTCTATCTGTTGGGTTATCCCAACTTACTGGTGTGTTGCACTTTCAACCATAAATTGCCTCAAATGGGCTCATCTTTAGAGATGCTTGGTACCCATTGTTATAAGCAAACTCTACCAAGTGTAGGTAGTCTTCCCATTTTGATGGTTTATCCACCACATACATCCTCAACATATCCTCAATCACTTGATTCACCCTCTCTGTTTTTCCATTTGTTTCTAGATGATAAGTTGTACTGAAATTCAAATTTGTTCCAAATCCATTAAATAATCCCTTCCAAAATTTTGAGGTAAATTTTGGATCTCTGTTAGACACAATTGTCTTGGGTATGCCATGTAATATAGTAATTTCCCTCATATAAACATCAACAATGTTTTCTGCCTTGTGAGTGAGCTTATCTGGAATAAAATGGGCAGCTTTAGTAAGCTTATCCACCACTACCATGATATAATCATGTTGCTTGTTTGTTCTGGGCGGTTTGGTAATGAAATCCATGGTTACAACTTCCCATTTCCACTCAGGAATGGGTAATGTCTGTAGCAAACCAGCTAGGTGTCTATGCTCAACCTTTACTTTTTGACATTCCAAACATTTGGCAATAAAATCAACAACCTCTTTCTTCATGCCTAGCCAATAATATTGGCTCTTGACAACTGCAATAGTTTTGTGATATCCTAGGTTCCCAACATAAGGCACATTATGCATTTCTCTCAATATCAGATTTTTCAACTCCTGGGAATTTGGTATATAAATTCTACCCCTGTACATGATAATTTCATCCTTATCTAGTTTGTATTCTTCAATTTTCTGCTGCAAATTACCTTGTTGTAGTTTTTCCACTAATTCCTTGTATTGTAAATTTGATTTGGCAATCTCTATAATTCTGTGTTTCAAATATGATTGATACATGCTAATGGCTATAGCATGCATTTCATGCACTCTTCTGCTGAGTGCATCAACCACTTTGTTCTCTTTCCCCTTGATATGCTTTATATCAAAGTCATATTCACTTAGAAATTCCAACCATCTGCTTTGCCTAGCATTTAAAGTTGGTTGATCAAACAAATATTTCAGACCATTGTGGTCTGTCCTCATCTCAAAGATTTTCCCCATGAGGTAGTGTCTCCATTTCCTCAAGGCATGTACTATGGCTGCCAACTCCAAATCATGAGTGACATAGTTTCTTTGATGCTCCTTGAACTTCCTTGATTCATAACATATAAAAAACCCATTTTGACCGAGGACTCCACCAAGTCCCTCTTTACATGCATATGTGCATACAATGAAGTCTTCATTTGGGTCTGCTATCCTTAATATTGGAGCACTTGTTAGTAATTGTTTCAAGTGTTGGAAATTCTTTTCACAATCCAATGTCCAATGAAACTTCACACCCTTTCTTTTCAAGGAAGTGATTGGGTGTGAAATATTTGAAAATCCTTCTATAAATCTCCTATAGTATCCTGCAAGGCCCATGAATGATCTCACCTCTGTCACATTCTTTGGCACTTCCCATTCTCTAATGGCTTCTATCTTCGTGGGATCCACTTGTATCCCATCCTTTGAAATGATATGACCCAAATAATGAATTTGTTTCTGATAAAATGAGCACTTGCTCAATTTGACATACAATTGATGGTCCCTTAATACTTGAAAAACCATCCTCAAATGATGTTCATACTCTTCCTCTGATTTGGAACATATGATAATGTCATCCAAAAAGACAATGACAAACTTGTCTAAATATTCTCGGAAAACACCATTCATTAAGCACATGAAAACAACTGGTGCATTTGACAACCCAAATGGAACCACTGTGAACCCATAATGACCATACCTTGTCCTGAAAGAGGTCTTGCTGATATATTCCTCTTTAATCCTTACCTGAGATCTATATTTGAAAATATCTTTGCATCCTTCAATTGATCAAAAAGATCATCAATCCTTGGCAGAGGATACTTGTTCTTAACAGTCACTTTATTCAACTGTCTGAAATCAATGCACAATCTTAATGTTCCATATTTCTTCTTCACAAACAAGACTGGGGCACCCCAAGGTGACACACTTGGGCGTATATACCCCTTCTTCAGAATCTCTTCAAGTTGCATTTGCAACTCCTTCAGCTCTGGTGCACTCATTATGTAAGGAGTCTTTGACATTGGAGCTGCTCCAGGCATTAGATTTATAGAGAATTCAATGTCCCTCCTTGGGGGTAGTCCTGGTACCTCCTTGAACACATCTTCAAAATCTTCCAGGATTGCATAATATTCCAAATTTGGAACCTTATGTTTAGATGTCTCCTTCATATGAGCTGCAAATATTTGACACCCTTTTCTGTAACATTTCTTCAGCTGCAATGCCAAAATTTCTCTGATGGTTACTGCCTTGGGAATTCCCTGCACTTTCCTTAGTTTCCCTTCCTCATCCAAGCAAGAAAATGATTTTTTATGACAGTCTAGGAGAGCATGAGGTTGGTCCAACCAATCCATCCCAATTAGACAGTCATAGGAACCTAAAGGCAAGATGTTCAAATCTGCCTTGGCGTTCAGTCCATTCATGTCCATAAGACATGACTTAACCATCTCATTAACTTTTCTTCTAGCTCATGTAGCCAGTTGAACCAACCAATATTTCCCATGCTTGCTTCTTGACAAATGAAAACTTTCCACCATATTAGGATCTATATAACTATGACTAGCTCATGAATCAATTAAAATAACAATGGTTTGGTTGTTGATCATACCTTCCACTTCAATCATATGTGACTGATACTCTGCTTGCTTGTTGTCCATGGATGCATATATCCCGGGTACCTTCCTACCCATGTCCTCCACTGTTTCATCTTGCTATACATTGTGAACAATCCTCCCTTTTTCACCTCTATGAGGACAATCTCTGAACATGTGATCCCCTTTACAACCCCAACATTGAATAGGTGGTTGCCTTGGCCTTTGAATCCCTATGTCAATCGTTCTGGGTTCTTTAGGAGTTTGCTGTCCCCGAGGATTGTTTTTGAAGAATGGTGGCTTATATCCCTTCTTCCTCTGATCCACCTTGAATTTCTTTTTGTCTTCCCAATCTTTTTGGAATGTTGGCCTTGATTTTTGTTGATCATATAGGCATTTAGCTCGCCTTATGGTCTCCTCCAATGTATTGGGATCATCATACTGTATTTTGTCACTGATAATTGATGGCAATCCACTCAAATACCTTTGAATCTTCACTGTCTCATCCTTGATGAAAGAGACATACTTCAACAGTTCTAAAAACCTTCTCTCATATTCATCAATGGTCATACTACCAAGATTGAGTTCAAATAACTCTTTCATTTTCTTGTCATAGTATCTCTTAGTCAAGTATTTCTTCTCAAAATACCTCTGGAATTCCCTCCAAGTAACACTTTTATCTTTAATGTGTTGCACCTGCACAAGCTGATCCCACCACATGGATGCCTTTCCCTTGAGTTGATAGATGACAATTCTACCCTCTGCATGAGAAGAATAATTATGCAATTGGAAATACTTTCTCATGCCCAACAACCATGTTTCTGCATCTTCATCCTTCGTGTGCTCATCATCAAATGTAGGAGGTTTGATTTTGTTCATTTCTCCTCGTAGCTCATCCACCCCAAACCTATTGTGCTTTCTGACAGGGGATGGACTTGAGCTGCTATCTGATCTCTTATTGGAATTCCTCAGGGAGTGGTGGTGATGCTTGCTAACATTTCTTGTTTTTCTTTTCTCATCATGATACCTGTGATTTCTTGACTTGCTTGAGCCACTCTCCTTATCCAATTTCTTTTCTATTCTGTTCAAGCTCTCCAATAACTTCATTTTGAAGTCATCCTGCTTCTCCTTGGCTCTCATAAGCCTTTCATTATTAGCTTTATGGCTTTGAAAATCCTTTTATAAATTTTTAATGGTCTCTGCCATATTCATGTTTTCATCCCTTTCTTCTCCATGTCCATTGGAGTTTGTTCCTTCAATGCTCAAATGGAAATCCATCCCTCTGACTTCATCTTCTTGGCTATAATTCCCTTGTGCCTCTTCCATTACTCTAGACTCTAAGATGATCTTGATCTTGTTGTTGTTAACTCTGCAAAATGTGCAGCCAACAAAACTTTGTCAGGCTAATTGTTTCAACAATTTCATGAGAATATGAACCATTCTGGTTCAATAATATATATCGGAATTATTTCTTCTGATTTCATGGAAATTGGAATGCCTTGATCAATTTTCTAGGTGGATAATTATATTCCATTGTCCAAGACCTTTCTAACGCTTGCTCACATGCTCAATTCCGAGTCTTGAGTAGAAGTTATGGCTCCATGGAGCTAGTTGGGTCTTATAATTTACCTTCATTGTTTATGTTGTTCTTCACCCTTCAAACAACTTCACGCGCACAAATTTCAATCTGTGCACCCGTATTTACCATGTGCTTCAACATCACAAGGTAAATCATGCTTCGCACCCTTTAAAACCATTGTGTATCACTTCTTTGTCGCGCCAATAGCTTGCACACATTTTTGTGTCACGCGCCAATATCTACCACGCACAGTTCTTTGTATCACACAATGATTTTCCACATGCATTTCACTCTATGTATTGCACCATGCCAAAGTTCAATATGCCCCCACCATGCACAATAATATGCACGCACCATTGATTACATTGTTGCGAGACAACTTATACTCATATTGTGCACGCACCAACCAAACTCCTCTGTGCTTTGCAATACTGCACACAACATGTGCACCATTACTACATGTGTGCACACTGCACAATGCTAAATTTAGCGCATGCATCTGCACACAATGTTCTTCCGCGCGATGCCACAATTTACCACGCACACCTGCACGCCAAAATTTTCTGCGCGGTGCCAAAATTTAACGCGCGCATCAGCACACCAATATCTTGCCGTGCAAATGCCGAATTTTACCTATCCCGATCTTTTCACTGCGCCACATGATTTTTTTTTTTTGGTGCGCCCAACTGCGCACATTCACCTTTATGTGCATCGATTCCTCGTGAATTCCGCTACAAAAATTGGTGCTTTTTCCTAATTCACCATAGACATTCGACAACTATGAAATTCATTCAATTTCACCCCGATAACACCAACTCACCTTCTGTAACAACAGATTGATGTGGGTTGAAATTTCTAGAACGTTTTTTTTTTTTCCAAACTCAATTGACGAATCGGAAATTTTAATTATAAAACTCGCTCAACTGTCATGGATTCACCGTAACTTCAAATTCAACCAATTCTAGGTCCGAATTTGCTAGAACAGATATTAAATCAGTAATATCTCATTACTTGGATGAATTTCTCCATTTTCTCATGAATTCAACCACATAAATTGGGGATTTTCCCCATTTCCGCCCAGTTGCTGTTACTTTTCTTTTTTTTTACCATGGACGTTCTACAAACTAAAATTTGGCCACTTCAAAATAAATCCTCTGTGACATTCTTCTTCAACTCAACCTTTCCGGCCCATCCAGGCTCAGTGTTGGAACCGAAGCCTTGATACCATATTGTAACATCCCCGACCACCCATGGCTGGGCCACACTACGCCAGAGAACTCTTACTGTTCTCTAAATGAAGAACATACTGTGACATTTCCTAGCATACAACTGAGCTATCCCACATAAATTTTTCTAACTGCATGCAATTAAATTATATACACTCATAGAACTCTTGCGGAAGCATTATATATAAAACATAGGCATACAAATACATCTATAAATACACAGATTCACACTGAAATTACCGTAAACATACACATGCAACATATACAAGAAATACCCACAAATATACAAACATTCATAACCATGCATAAGATAAACCCATAAAACTGAACATGTAAATAATACTGCATCATGTAATTTTATCACACAAATGGCACTTATCTTTTTAAGAATATCACCAATTGCGTGCATACCGTCCACGAACCTCCCAGACTTAGACCACATTGTTCATCACTCTCAATAGTGAGTCACCCCTGAGCTGGGACTAAACTCCACCCGGGCAAAGGGATTCCTAACCAGGCTAAAGGCTCACGAACAACAGGAAAGACTTTGTCTCAGGTGCTCACACTACTATAAATGGACAGAATTTTCGACGCCCTATTGCCGTACCCCCGACGTTTGATGTCGCTCAACCACCTCTTATGAGGGCTCAACAGGCGTTGAAAAATCTCCCGTGGTTTTTCTGACATTGGACTATCGTCGGTATTCCGACTCCCCTAACGTCTGACAACCGATGGCCTTTAAAAATTTAATTTCAAAGGACAACCGAAAAACTACCGATGACGTCCGTCAGTTTACCGATGAATATTCTGACTCTATCTCGCCGACGCGAATGACGAGCGTGCTGTAGTTCCGACGCTTTTCTGGGAGCGTTTCCTGTCAGAAGTCCGACTTGTAGTAGTCGGAAGACCGACGGACCTGAATATTTAAAAAAAAAAAAATGTTGAAAAGAGGCGAGGCATTATTTTTCTCAAGTTCATAAAAGGCACAGAAGGTTTATTCAACATTGACCAGCTAATTCTGGTTGCCAAATTCTACAAGATCCTGGAGAAAATCATCGGTTGGCTCAAGCTTCAGCAAAGGCATAGATGGATTGGTTGTTTCAATTGGAAATGGGGCAAAGAAATGGCATGGAATTTATCAAAAGATGATTCTATCAAGTAATAGGGCAAAGAAATGGCATGGAATTTATCAACATTAGTCCCTCATGGCCGCATAAATGTATTGTCCATGTTCATACCAAACCAAAATTTATTCACTTGTAGCACCTATGGGATTCACAAAATGGGTTTAGTAACTCTAATCATCTAGTCATACCATTTGTTGAAAGTGGCCTCATTGAATGCAAAATTCTTAGTGTCCTTCCAACTCTTCCAAACATCAAATTGCAATGAAAGAATTTGTTTATTGGGCATGGGATGAAGTTATCTTCCCTACAAGGAATTCCATTTCCGCATCCCAAAAGCAACCAATGGATAGCCAAAGATGAATTAGGTGGATTATGTGTGGGGATTAGCACATGCCTGAAAGACTTCATCTATTAATAACTTAAACCATTTCAATTTAGTTCCCTGCACACATAATTTAGTGAGAAATTGGGCATCCAGGTTGAATTATTCCTTGGTGTATTTACACATGAGATGGATCGTAATCAACTAGAAAGAAAAATGGCCCTCGAGGTTAATAATCAATGAGATGATGGCACTACAACCTCCCCTATATGTACCATACTTGTGATATAGGCTAGGTTCATCCTTATTGCGACCATGCTTCCTCATAACTTGAAATGCATGGGAGACATATTCCCCCTCCATAGACAACCTTGTTAAAATGTGTACATCCTGCACAT
>ML796140.1:63138-96469 GCA_009831015.1 Picea engelmannii | reverse complement strand
TATGAATGAGATAATAGATTAATATTTATTGTCTAATTTTAATTAAGGGAAAAGTAAATTAGACACATGTTTCTTGTTGACTTTTCAACACTCCCTCTCAACAAGAAAGGGATTATCCTTCACCCCAATCCTGTCTCTATGATGTTCAAATTTTCTCCTGGTGAGCGCCTTCGTCAAAATGTCCGCATCCTGATATTCTGTAGGAATGTACTGAAGCAACATGATCTTCCGCTGCACACAATCTCTGAGATGATGATACCAGATATCTATATGCTTAGATCTGTCATGAAACACATGATTATTCGAGAGTTTAATGCAACTCTGGTTATCACAATAAATAACTGTCGTATCTAAATGAGAACCAAACAAACCAACCAAGATCTTCCTCATCCAGATAGCCTCACATGCATCTTGACTTGCTGCCATGTATTCCGCTTCCGCTGAGCTAAGTGCCACGGATCTCTGTTTCCTGCTATACCAAGAAACAACTGTAGATCCGATACTAAATATCCCTCTTGATGTGCTCTTTCTGTCCGTTGGGCTGCTTGCCCAATCTGCATCCGTGAAGCCATGCAACTTCACCCCATCCATCTGTTTGTACCATAATCCATACTCAGAGGTGCCCTTCATATATCTCAGGACATGCTTACCCGCCTTCCAAAGGAGTTTGGTAGGCTTAACCATCACTTGAATTAGTCCGGTCTCATGTTCACTAAATACATTAGCGAACCTACTAACTATCAATAGACAATAGCATCCACTACCTCTCCAGAAGTAGCATCCTCTTTCCTCCAGTTTCCTGGAAGAGGAGTATCCATGGGTTTGCAACCATCCATGTTAAACTTACCCAGTATCTCTCTTGTATACTTTCCTTGAGACACAAAAAGTTCACCATCTCGCTGCCATATTTCCAATCCAAGGAAATAATGAAGAAGGCCCAAATCCTTCATCTCAAACTCCTTTGCAAGGTCCTCCTTGCATGAGCGTATCAACTGCTCATCACCAGTCAATATTAAATCATCAACATAAAGCACAATGATTAAAATCTTACCCTCCACCACAATTTGGTATAGGTTTGCATCTGCTTCACTTTTGGTGAAGCCCAACCCGGTGAAATAGATGTCTATCCGAGTGTACCAAGCACGAAGTGCTTGCTTTAGCCCATACAATACTCTCTTGAGTCTGCACACATGCGACTCTCTGTCAAAGGTCTCAAAACCTTCTGGCTACTCAATGTACACTTCTTCCTCAATGATCCCGTTGAGGAAAGCAGTTTTAACATCCATCTGATGAATGCGCCAGCCCATCTGCGCTTAGAGTGCAAGGATGGATCTTATGGAAGAGTACCTAGCGACAGGTGCAAAGGTCTCACCATAATATATCCCCTCGATCTATGAGAAGCCCCGGGCCACAAACCTGGCCTTGTATTTCTCCACACTCCCATCAGCAGCTTGCTTTACCTTGTAGATCCATCTCGAACCTACCACTGATTTATCAATCGGTCTTGGGACAATATCCCATGCACTATTTTTGACAATGGAGTCATACTCCTCTACCATAGCATCAACCCAAGTGGGGTCCTGCACTCCTTCCTGAAAGGAAGATGGTTCAGTCACAATACATTTGCTCATAAGAGCCATGTATCCAAAAAATCGATCAGGAGATTGTCTATGTTTTCACTGTGAAATAGGGGCTCCTATATTCTGTGTAGCATCTAGTCTCAATCTGTCAGCTTCCATGATGCGCTTTTTTCCATTTCTGATGGATGGCTCTGCTTGAGTGGTTTCCTCCAGTCCATGAACCTCCTCATGTGGCTGTTCCACATCTTGAGACTCATCCTTGGGAACCAACAATTCCTCTTTTGCATGCAAGTCTAGCTCCCTCTCAAGTGACAACCACATGGCTTTCCCCTCATCGAATTTTATATCCTGTCACATAACAATCATCTTACTGTTCGACAAATACACACGATAATTATGGGGTGTTTCTGTGTACCCCACAAATATCCCAACTTCAGCAGTCGGTTCCAGCTTCTTCCTGGCATCTTTGGTCACATGCACATAAACAGATGAGCCAAAATTTTTAAAATGATAAACATTAGGCTTATTACCAGTAAAAGCTTCTTCAGGTGTACTCATGCCAAGTACTCTATGAGGACAACGATTCTGCACATAAACCGCAGTATTGCATGCTTCTGCCCACAGATGCAATGGTAGGCCTTGATCATGCAACATTGCTTGTGCTGCACCCACGATCGTTCTGTTCTTTCTCTCCACGACCCCATTTTGTTGTGGGTTATGAGGCGCTATGAGTTCTCTTCGAATTCCTTCTCTGCTGCAGAAGTCTTTGAATTCGTTAGAGATGTATTCTCCACCATTATTTCTCCTTAAAGCCTTCACTTGCTTCCCAGACTCTTTCTCCACCAATGCTTTAAACTCACAGATCTTTGAGAATGTTTGATCCTTCTTCTGCATGAAGAATATCCAACATTTACGAGAAAAGTCATCAACAAAAATAAAATAATACCTGTGTTTTGCTGTTGAAGCAACTGAGAATGGTCCACACACGTCTGTGTGAATTCTCTCCAGGATCACCAAAGCATGGTTCTCTTTTTCATGAAAGGTGGACTTTACATACTTCCCCAGGGTGCACCCCTTGCACTGATATGACTGAGCAAGTGTTCCCCTTGGAAGTCCAGTAGATATTTGCTGCATGATCTTCAAGGCACCATGATGAAGATGGCCTAATCTCCTCTGCCATAATTCACCCTCATCCCGGCTCACCACTGTTTCTGCCTTGCCTATCATGGCACCGCAACCATCTGCCTGCAACATGTAGAGATTCTTAACTCGAATCCCTATCTTCTTGACTTGAACCGTTGCTTTATGTCGCAGGTAGGCTATACAACTGCCAAAAACAACATCATAGCCTCTGTCCTCCAACATTGCGACTCAGACCAAGTTTTTCTTCAGACCTGGAACATGCATAACATTTTTCAATTGAAATGGTTTACCTGACTCCCTCTGAAAGGTAATGGTACCAATACTAGTCGCACTGTATCGTCCTTTGTCACCCATCTCTATATGAATTCTGAGATCTTTCTCCTCCAAGTCAATGAAGGACTCTTTATGTCCCGTCATGTGGAAGGAAGCGCCACTATCCAAATACCACACCGATCCCGATGCACTTGAATCCATGCATGCGATCAAAGCAAAGTCAAGCTCAAATTGTGAGACAAGAGCCTCACAAGTTGCAGATCCAACAACCGTCTTGTTCTTCTTCTTCTGTGGACAGTTAGTAGTGAGATGCCCATGTTTGTGATAGTGAAAACACTTCACTTTGGACAAATCAATATTCTTGAATTTAGACTCGGATTTTGATTGGAATTTCTTCCCTTTCCCTTTCCTTGCCTTGGCAGTCAAAGCACAATCCTCTTCATCATCATGCTTTGATGAAGATTCATCTCTAGTGTTCCACCTGAACTCCTTTTGCACCAAATCCGACCATAGTCGTTCCCAATCTGGTAATTTTTCCCTTCCATTGACAGAGTCTTGATAACTGTGCCAACTCTTAGGAAGCCCTAGGAGCGCCAAGCTCACCAAATCATCAACAACGACTATTATTCCCACACTTCCAAGCTCATCCCGACATTGGACAAACTTTGTGAGATATTTTGGAATGGTGTCGCCTTTCTCCATCTTGATCTTCCTGAGTTTATCTTTGAGCGCCAATTTCCTATGGTTGCTACTGTTTTGGAACAGATCTGTCAAAACCTTCCACATTGCATATGGTGTGGTTTTCCCATGGAGACTTGAGACAATGTGGTCTCGTACTCCCTCCAATAGAATCCTCCTCGCCTTCGCCACTTTCTTTTTCCATGCATCAATATTTGCAATATCTGTCACATCCGACTTAGGAACATCTGCATCAATGTAACCCTTCAAGCCATTGTCTTCGAGCACTGCCTCCATCCTGCCCTTCAAAGCAATGTAGTTAGAGCTGCCCTCAAGTGCATACTCCAACCTCAAGCCATTGAAAGACATTTCGATCTTGAATCAAGTGTTGCACCAAGAAAATCTTGCAAATTCGAATGTTATCCAACCCAAAACTCAACCCCTTCACTTTCCTCTTGCCCTGGGAGGTTCACACCCCACCTGAGAGCAACCTGAGGGAAGTTCGCACCCTGCTTGTGTATAGCTTGCGAACTTGCCTGTCAAGTTCACACCCTGCTCCACTGTAGCCTGTGAGAATGCCCTGGAAGTTCACACCCTGCTCCACTGTTAGGGTGAGGGAAGTTCGCACCCTGCTAGTGTATTTTCCTGTGAGAATGCTAATGAAGTTCACACCTTGCCTTTGTCTAGGGTGTGAGAATTTATGTTCTTTAAAACACCAGAAGTTTTGAGTACTAGAGTTCGCACCCTGCTAGAGACAGGACCTGCGAGAATGCAATTATGTTCGCACCTCACTTCCGTAGCTCCGTGGCCTCCGTGGCTCTGATACCATGTAGAAATTTCGATACCCAAATGAGTATTCCTGGGATTCTCCTGATCTAACAAGTTCTGCTATTGTTAAATACATAATCACTTCTACTATTACTTTTGTGGAAGAAATTAAACCACGATCACAACCACAATGCACAAAGTGAAATATCAATAACACACAACACAAAAGTTTTACCGGGAAAGCGTACAGCTAAAAACCCCACTATCATATATTATGTATATCATGAATCATGAAACAATCTCATACACAACTCTAATACAAGAGATCTTAGTACAATACAATCGTCTGACACTGTCATACACAAATTAGAAAATACATGCACCAATTCCTGTGTCCAGACAGCCTGCCTCCTCTGCACAAACTCTGCAATCCGAATTCTCACAATGAATCGAATGAATAATTTGCACATGCTCATAAGCATATCCACTGCATGTGTGAACAAATCACAAATGATAGCCAACTGTCCCTTTCACCTGTTATCTCAACTGGTGTCCATTGGAATGACATGCATGTAGTTAGCCGTGGCAAGTCTTCAGTTGCATGCGAGTTAACTGATTGTGAATTAATGAATAGTTAATTCACTCAACTCGCACTAATACAACTAAGCTTAACTCACTTAACTACACTTGTAATTCTGTTACAATTCCAAATCATTCAGTTATGAATGAGATAATAGATTAATATTTATTGTCTAATTTTAATTAAGGGAAAAGAAAATTAGACACATGTTTCTTGTTGACTTTTCAACACTTTGTTCCTTGTGAATATTGGCTCGAGTTCGAGGTATCTATATCGTTACGCACGTAGTGGCTCGAGGTCTATGTCTCCTTGCACCATAGTGGCCGAGTTCACTTTCTCCTTGCGCTGCAGTGGCCGAGGCCACTTTCTCCTTGCAACGCAGTGGTGAGGTGACAATCGCTGATGATATTTCAGGGGTTGGAATGGCTTCGATACTGAGATACGAAGGTCCCAAAACCCTGGATGGATCCCAAAGCAAAGAGATTTGAAATGGGCGCGGGAGCGCGGGCAAGAGAGACAAACATGCGTTTCATGGACTTGTCAATATCTAAACTCCTTCATGTCAAACATTCGACTCCTGTGTCCAAGTGGAAGCCTACTTATGTATTAGGTTTTCAAAATAAATATAAATAATGAATGGTTGTGAAAATATCATGTATCCACAAATTTATTTCATTAAAGGTTGGATTAGCACTAAGTGATATTGGTCTAATAGCGAAATATTTATACACCCAAGTTTGCACTCTTCAAATTATTTCCTATGCACAAGTTCTAGGCATGGACTTAATAAATATAAAGGCTCTATAATTTTATGTTCTATTATTCATCAATTTTTACTTGCTTTCTAGATGGTTGAAGAAATGAATAGGCCTTTGCATGACATAGATATTATACCTTTTCTTCAAATTCTTCCCCTAACACAAGATTTAGCACCAACTTGATAAAGATAAAGGTTCTTTAATTTTATATCCTATTATTTCTAAATTTTAAGGTTGGGTATGACTTGATATAGTCCTAAGGTTTAAGATATGACTTGTAAATTAGTGGAATTAATTTGGTATTTTGTGTCCTTAAGTTGATTTTATATGAAATAATACCAAGCCAACCTAACCCCTTAAAAAAAGTGATGGGTGATGAGCCTAGTAATTTCCCTATTTTTCTCATCAATTTTTCCTCTTTTAATTCCTAAATTTGAGCCTTTAACCTTTCGCCTTATGCCTTTTTAATTAAATTCATGCATCATATGACCCTTGGGATGTTACACATTTATGCTGCGAAATTCATGTCTAAATGAATTATTTTGCTAGATAAGAGGGTAGAATGCATGAATTTGTGTGTTGGAACAATGATTAGAAATGATGTTCGAGGTTACCTATTGGTTCCAGTCGTTGATATGGATGAACATTTTTTATAGTTAGGAGAGTTAAAATCAGCTTTGTCATCTTATAACATGATATGAGTTTCTCATCAACATTTTGATATGTTTTGTTTACAAGCTCAACTGATGGACATGCGGAAGTTGTTGTCAAGTTCCACAAAAATTTGATGAAACCTTCTCTTCTACATGTTGATGAGTTGACATGATGCTTTGGAGGAAAATTCTCTTTGTATGCACACGTTTCAAAATAAAGTTAAATATTTTCATATGTAACTCTCCTAGAATTATAGTAGTGCACATCTCTAGGGATAATGCCAACAAATTTGGGATAGTTGAAGCACTATGTATCTTATAGAATTGTTTCCTAAATTTGATGAATGAATTACTCCTTTTCTGTACATGATTGTAAAGAAAATCATTTAAGGAGATAAAGGGGAAAATTAGTTAGATGTTAGTTATCCTTCCTAGAATAGGGTAACTACCCAAAAACCTTTTGATAGATGGTTTAAATCAATATTTTTAAGAACTACCTTGGCTCCTCAAAGTTAATATCCCATTGTTGAAATTGCAAGATTAGAACTTAATATCCAATGATCTTTCTTCATTGCATATTGTTTTTTACTACCTTAATAAGAATGTATGAAGAGGCAGATGGATAAGTTTGGGATATTTATTTTACATTCCTTTACCATAGAAAAAACAGAGACTAGAGTACAAGGGATTGGAAATATTTTTTTTACCAAAATTACTATTGAAGTCCTTGTTGAGATAATAACTAGGGTGGAATCAACGTTACAGGTCTAACTAGTCAATAGGCACAGAAAAGTTATGGGCCATTAATCTCATTCATTTTTTTTAATATATATAGCTTCTTCAGATATCCGACGAACCTTTCGACAGACATATCCTTCGGAGGTATGGCACATTTGTCAAATATGTTGTTTGACTATTAGATATATGACGTACCTTCTCATTGGATATTCGAGGAACTGTCTGACAGACATATCCTTTGAAGGTATGGAACCTCCATCGAATATGTTGTTTGGCTGTCAGATATCTAACATACCTTCTCGTCGGATATCCGAATCACTATCCGAAAAACATATTCGTCGGAGGTATGGCACCTCTGTCGGATATTTTGTTTGTATGTCAGATATTCGACATACAAGTTCGTTGGATATCCACTGCAGAGTCTGACAAACATACATCGAATATCTTGTTTCTCTATTAGAGATTCGACATGTAGTTATGTCGGACTTCTGACACATATGCGTTGGAAATAATGGTTGATTTCAACAAGCTTTTGGTTCTTAGGGATATCGGTAGACCGACGACAGGGTGTTGGATATCCGAGGGAAATATGTTCGTCGGATTATCTGACCAATATACATGGAAGAAATTGGTAACCACGTTTATTCAAAGCATCGACAGAATGTCTTCGACCAACTGACGTACCTCCGTCAGATTTCAATTGACAAGAAGTAGTGTTTGTTCATTCTCTTATTGTTTACTTTTTTTATTCTTCTTCCAACTTCCTTTTGTTTTTCTCTATACTAACTCAAGTTCATTTTCTACTTCTTCTCTTTTCCTTTGATATTTCTCTGCTTGTTACTTTTTCATTTCATCCTCTTTTGCTTCTAAGCTAGCCCTTGAATATTCATCTTCTTTCTCCTTATTCTCCTCATCAAGTTTCATGGAACAAGCTTAGTTGAATGTAATCACAAACCTTGATTTCATGGAACAAACACAAAAATCCTAGGTAATTTTGATCCTTGACATGGTCAACATGGATCATTCCTCCATCCCTATAAATGTGTATGCACAATGACCTGTAGAGGATGACAATTCAGTGAGTGTTGTTTCCCCATGAGGATTAGGAGTCCATATAGTTTATATCCCAAAGAGATTTGTATGCTTCCTTCTTATTTTGTTGGTTTTTTCTAAGGACTCACAAGCAATTTGTATCAAATTGGTATATGATAGGGTGTGATTCATCACATTTCATTGTCCCTTCACCTCCTCCATACCTCCTCCTTAACCATGGGTGACATAACACTATCATTCAATAGTAAAATTGTTACATTTCATTGTAAGGCATCATGTGTATTGAGGGCTTGAGCCACCACAAAGGAAACATACAAAGAATATTTGTCTTATGAACAAGATATGGTACTATCCATTTTGAGGTTTGCCATAGAGATTGTTATTATAGACTACACTAAATTGCACCATATAATAATCCCTACACTCCTTGAAAACCATCTAACACCATTCAAATTAGACACAATATTCTTGCGACGAATTAGCTATACTATCAACAAATTTTTTTCGTCGATAGTATAGCAAATTCGTCGCAATATTATTTACATTTGTCTCTCTTACAATGATATCAAACGATGCTTGGATTCATTTCATATTTGTTTTATCAAATTGAAATTAAAATTTGATACTATGCAATCTAGCTGGACCTTGAGTCAAATACAAATATGAAATTTGGAATCATAAACATATCTACTAAAACATATGAAAAATAGGGTTTATGGTTTCCATGATGATATGATGATGGAATAAAGTGGGTGTGTGAGTGAAATTTGAGTCCAAAAACCCTCCCATATTGTTAAGTCATGAGAATATCATATCCATGTCAAATTTCAATGCATACAGATACAGTTTGAAAAAATTTCAACGTTGGCCCCATTCACATGTCACTGTTGCTCGCCTCTAGTATTTTTATGGTGTTGATTAAGAAATCAACGAAAAAGAGGGATTTTTGTATCCTATGAAGTATTACACCAAACCTTTTGCCTTACCATATTGCTATCAGTCTATTTTTTTTTTCCATTTCGATTAAAGAACCTCCAACAAAGGTTAGAGTGCACTCTTCATAATCACAAAGACTCTTTCCTACATCAACTAGTCTTGTTACATTCTAAGGCACGAGATCAATTCGAGAGGTCATGTGTAGTGGTTTGAGATATGTACTTCTTTTAGAAATTTTTGAACAAGAAACATAATAAATAATAAGTAAAGAATACGTACCTCCTTTACATGATTTGTATTGTCCTTGGTTGACGTAGTGTACTCGAATGAATAGAAAGTGTCTCCAAATTAAGCTTTCCCTTGCCACTTGTGCCCACTTTCCCTTCTCTTCTGACCTTATATATACAATATTTCGACATTTCAATACATTCATCAATCTTCTAGTTGATCATCTTCATCGAACTGAACATCCATATCATCTGGTTCATATAAGGTGTTGTAAGGATTGACTGTATCAACATCTTCATCAATGTACTCATTTCCAAGCAATATATATTCATCATGGATATCATCATCAAGATTTGCATTGCCTCCTACTAGTACATTTGGTTCATCTCCTTCAGGATCTTCATCTGAGACATGTGCTACATCAGCTACCTATTCCTCTGCATCATCTTCTTCTTCAAGATCATTTTCTTCCTCTACAATATTATACTTTACTGGCCTTCCTCTTGGATCATACCTAACAACAAATGACCAACCCGCTTTACCTGGAACCTCTAAGTAGAAGACTTGTTCGCATTGGCTTGGAAGAACATAATGATCTGTTCTTGGCTCAAATGACCTTGTATTAACCATGGTAAATCCGTTATCATGTAGAATAAAAGTTCTATTAGGATCACATTCATTCATTTGTAGCCTGTACCATTTGATGTCAAACAAAACTATTTTGAAGGATTTAAAGTCACACTCAAGTATGTCCTCCAAATACCCATAGTATCGATTTTCAGAGACTTCATGATGTCTGTCACTTCTAGAGGAAACATTAGTGACGTCGAAGACTGCAGTTATCCGACAATCAAAAGTTTTCCTCTTTTCATCCAACTTTTTGATGCGAAATTTACGACCATTGCACCACATAGCCTTGTGATGTTTCAACTGCTATATGCCAGACACATAAAACATATTTCACATAACTTGTAATGTATGGATGGGAAAAACACATTGACACTAACATTAATAATTTATGAAATAACATAATGAAATTATATTGGATGAATAGCATGCTTGCGTGTTTATCTTTCAAACCACGTGCTAAATCAATTTCCTGCTGCGTAAGATTGGTATCTCCATTACGATGAGATTCTATAACCAATGTAGACACCCCTTCCCATGATAACCTACCTTCATGTTGTATGCATCTATCAATCCATACCTTCATCCAGTCAAGATTGTTTGCAATGTATATATGTAGTGCATCCCACTCTCGACCAACTGTATCAGAAAATCATAATTCACCAATATATGTTAGTTAGAATGGTATAAAATATTAATAATTGATGAAAGAATAAAAATTAAATAAGTATGATACACATAAAAAGGAAAAGTCAGATGTATTATAAACCTAATTACTTTTCACTTTTTTCATTCTACCTTTCCCCAACAGGTGCTCCCCTTCAATTTTTTTAATGGAGTTCACATCCGAAATGTGATCCACATGCATATTTACGGCTAATTTAGGACGATATTGACTAATATACACCATCGATTGATATAGCATATATCCCTCCACCATAGAACCCTCGGGACATGCTCTTTGTCTAACCAAAGCCTTTAATGATTTCAGGTGCCTCTCCACCATCCACATTGACCTTGTGTGTACTGGTCCACACAATTAAATCTCCTCAACTTGGTGTATGAGGTAGTGTTCTTGTGCATTGAAAAATCCCGGAGGTAGATACTTTTTCATTTCACACATTAGCCGAGGAATTTCTATCTTCCAATGCTTTATATATTCTTGATGGATTTCTTTCAATGACAACCATCTATAGTCGATGTTGCAAGCAAGTACCATGTTTCAACAAAACATATAAATTAATATATTACATTATAAGTAAAACATATGTCGTTAAGATCTTGAATAACAAATTGGAAAAAACAATTTGCATATAATTTACTACTTACCTCATGTATTTGCCAAGATCATATATAACTTGTTTGACGTTGTTGTCGAAGTGGTCTGGGAGAGATAGAGGTAGAACATACTGTAACAATCAAAATCAATCGTTATTTGATTCTAAAGTATAATAAAACAAAACTAAAAAGATGTATACCAATATAAATATATATATATAGAAAAATAATTACCTTAATGAAGGTATGTCAATCATGTGTTTTTGCCCCACCAAATTCACCCTTCTTTGTTAAGATATTATTTATGTTTGAAGAAAAACCCGTGGGAAATTTTATTCTCCGAATGACCTATTTTACATCATTGCTTTGTTGCTCTGTTAATAACCAGGGAAGACTATTTCGATCTCCGTCGCTATTTGATTGGATCTCACTTTGCATTGCATGATTGGCTTCCTGAATGTCACTATAAATCTTGATGACTTTTTCTTTATCCCTCCTACCATTTATGATTCACCATAATGTTTTTGTCACACTCTTCCCGATATGCATTGTATCAAACAAATGAGCTATTTTTAGGTCCTGATAGTAGGGAAACCTCATGAATTGAGAGGGATAACTTTTCATTCCTTGTGGGAGCCCATTGTTAATTCCTTCACAACATTGATGAAGCATAAAATAAATTCAATAAAATAAAAATTCATAACATTACATATACAATATTACATAAACAAATTGCAATATACCATCTCGACGACTTTTGTTATATTCCAACTTCCATAGGTGAGGTTTCATTCTCCGTGGTTTTAATCCAGTCTCTTCTTTCCCATTGAAAATATGTTTTTCAATAGTATGATACCTATGTTTCTTAGAGAGGAAGTTCCTATACTCATCAAACACCTCCTTTCCTAAATTTTTTGAACACCGAGATTTGATCTTAAGACCACAAACTGGACATACAAATCTACCCTTTGTTTTAAGACCTCCAAAAGTTGGATTAATAATAATGTCAATTATATAAAGGGGATTATTTAAAAAAACATGCAGCATGGTATCTTCAAATAATTATATACTATAATTAAAGTGAAATGGATCGTTACATACCACAAAAATGTGTTAGTCCTGGGGCATCATGAATTGTCCATACAAGTATTCCACAGAATTGAAATTCCTTTTGCCTTATTGGTTTACAAATGTCATACATAGTGATGTCGACCCATAACTTTAGTAACTCGTCGATGAGAGGCTCGATATATACATTCATATCTTTGACCTAGTACTTACCTAATTGTTTGAAATTACACATAATTACTAACGTGATGTTCATATATAAGTAAATAAATAAATAGAAGATATTATGCAACAAGAAATACAAATGAAATCTTACATTCAAAAAATTAATGATAACATTACATACCTGGAACAATCATTGTCAACATTATGTGCTCCCTCTTTATTGACATCCAAGGAGGAATGCTATTGTTGAAAAAAAAAATTGGCCACACCGAGTAAATAGACCTGAGCTCCCCAAATGGATTAACACTGTCAGCGGCCAATGAAAGCCTAACATTACGAGGTTCATCTTTAAAAACTGGCCATTTTTTTATCAATTTCCTTAAATGCATAACCATCTGCAGGCATTCAAAGAACACCATCTCCACTTCTATTACGTGCATGGTAATCCATAAACTGTGCTATGCTTTTGCACCAAAACAATCGTTGCAAACGTGGAATTATGGTAATATGACGAAGAACCTTACGAGGCACCTTTTTTGTTAGTTGATCAGTTCAATATCTATTGGTTTGACATTGTGGGCATTCTGTTTTCGACGCATGTTGTCCATAGTATATAATATGATCATTGAGACATGCATCTATAGCTTGATACTCCATTCCAATTTATTTCATAATGGCATTTAAATCTCGGTATGTGTGAGGTAAAATATTTGGCGATGGTAACATAAATTTGCCTAACAATCTACAACATAAAAAATAATTGATTAGTGTAAAGAATGTTATAATTTGTAAATATTTAAATCTTATTTCAAACATTAATTAAAACTAAAAACAAGCAAAAAAATTCAACCTTTATGTATACGTGATGATGAACCATATTACATACCTTAGGATCTGTGTCATACAACTGTTTGAAAAACCATTCAAAACCTTTAAGTTCACCAACAATAATGTAGTAGAAATAAGATTTGCTTTTGAACCTTCATAAAGTGGTTTTTCTACCTTCTCTAGTAGAGGTACGTCAAGATCACCAATGTCCTCATCATCATCCTCGTTCAGTCGAGCAAACAAGTCTTGGATCAATTCATTTGTCCCATCAT
This sequence comes from Picea engelmannii, assembly GCA_009831015.1. NCBI lineage: Eukaryota > Viridiplantae > Streptophyta > Pinopsida > Pinales > Pinaceae > Picea > Picea engelmannii. The sequence goes on along the minus strand of ML796140.1, from coordinate 82,843 downwards.
CTTCAATTATATTGCTATTATTGTCATCTTCTTCCATAGGATCATTAACTTGATCTTCAATATTCAACACTCCAAATTCCTCGGCACCTTTTAGTACAACATCATTTCTGCTAGTAATTGGCACGTTCAGACGCTTAGGGGGCCAACTTGACTTTATAATTACAAACAATCATGCAAAATTAGTGTACTGCATAAGAAATATTTAAACAATATAAAATTTTATAAATACAATCAATATAAAGATATAATAATGAATACATAGTTTACCAAGGGACGATATTCATTCGGTCCACCTTCAATGTGCCCATGGGTTCTGCAATGTCTTACAACTGTTTGTATTAAAATTCTTATGACTTTTGTTCTCCCGTATTTAGCGCAAGGGCAATAACATCTCTCGTCACCTTGTCCATAATATCTCCACATTCTTCACCACAACCAAAATATTGAGACGATTATGCTATAAAGTTCAGTGATGATGTGCTAGATCTATTTGATTCTTGAAATGCAATAGACCAAACCATACAATATATTTTACCACATAAGGTTCAAAGCTTCACCATAACCAAGTAACATAATCAAACGACATAATAGAACTAGGGAAAGAGATCAAGTCACATATAAGCATGGAAAAATTAGCATGTTCACAGATGACATAAAATCTACATAAACGTATAAGGTTATAAAATATTAAAGGAGACAAAAGTTTTTTTTTTTTTAACTAACCTTCAAAGTCTAAAATCCTCTTGCACGTGTTGAACAATGATCACAAAACTAAGCTCTGTAGATCAAAGATCATTTCGATCTCTTAATCAACAAGAAAACCTTCACATAAAAACGAAGATTAACAGATCTATAACACATAAAAGATGTCGCAACTATAAAAAATTAGTCGAAATTCAGTTCAAATTAACTAATTTATAGATTCGTCATCGTCAGAATTTCGACGACTATAACCCTAAATTAAGGTTGACCATTTCGAAGTCAATGACTGTTATGTTGACCTACAAATGACTATATTAAAGTGTCAGAACTGGGTGTAGTACTTCCGACGACCTTAGAACACGTCGTAAATCTGAAGTTATCGAGACTAATTTAAAAAAAAAAAACAGTAAAATTTCATTTTTTAAAATTTTTTTCGACAAAAAAATTGATTTTATCACAATCGTCGTAATAGTTCGTCGATTTTTTAGCCTATATGTAATAGTGTCACTCAATTAACAACCTACAGTCCCTCATTCCCCACATGCTTGTCCCACCCAAGGAAGTGTGCCCCTTCTCTGTTCAATAGTCCCTTGGCTACCCCACTTCCCTTCCAAGGCTTCAACAACATGCCAGACAGGAAGTCTCAGAGCCCTGCAACTATAGTTCAACACCTTCAGGAAATCAATCCCCAACAATTCTCTCACCCAGAGAATTGCTCACGGGCCTGACAAGCCCCTCTTCAACATCCCATAGGCCTGACAACCCGCTTCTTCAGTCCAGCTCCCAAGCTAACCAGCTATGCCAACACAAAAATGGCTATGGACACAGGTTCGGATACAATGATGATGGTATGAAGATCAACTAAATGGGTGTGTGCATACCCATGTATTATTGACTGGATGGATGATGAATGACCAAGATCCCCTGAAATGAACTAAGTCCCAACAATATGTATGCATGTCCCCAACTTGACACTTGTCATGTTGGGAGCTACTTTGGCCCACTTGACCCCAACTTTAGAACTTAGGATAAAATAATTATCCATACTTTATGATTTAAGAAATATTAATATAATATTCCTTTTTGGCTTAAGCTCCCTAGCTTAGCCCCTTTTCCTTACTTTTTAGATCCCTCCGTTTCCCTAACCAATGGAGTTTAGTCCCCCATCTCTTTTATCATGGTCAGTCTGCGTGCAACGATGTATTTTATATTAAATATGAGACATGTACAAAAACAGGCACACTGACCTTTAACATCTAGGCTCTCCGGCCTAATCAAAATGTAAGCATCCTAGCTTATAATAATTGGCTCACCATCCTATAAAAAATATCATATACACAAAGGATCCCTAGCCTTAACATCACACTCACTTAAGATGCTGCGCGTGGTATCCTGGAATGCGCACACTTCCTCATTTTACTGTGCAGTACCTGCGTGCACTATGCCATGAAATGTGCATACAAAAACGATATCAAAACAACTCCCCAGCTTAAGTACATTTGTATTTACATTTACAATTGGGTTTGGCCTTAGGGATATTACAACCAGCGAGTGTGTCTCCTCCATCAGCGCACCATCAAGTAAGTGCTAGTTCAGTGGAAAGATACAACTTCAAAAGATTCCACCTGGGAGCCAACCACCTTTCTGCAACAATTTCCTCATCTCAAGCCTTGAGGACAAGGCCATTCTTCAATATGGAGGGAATGTTAGGGTCCTAACTTCCCTAACCCCTAATGTAGATATAATAATATATTTTCCATGTAATAAAGGCTGAAATTAGTTAATAAGGCCTATTTAATAAATGTGAACAAGTCAATGTAAGAAAACCTAATAGAAGCCTCCACTTCTAGAAAGATATTCCTCTAGAATGTTCTTTAGAAGATAGAATTAGTATAAATAGGAGTAGGAGGAATGAAAAATCTTTGTCTTGCAAATTATTTTAATAGAGCTCTACTCTACTGGATTTTTCCCCCTCAAAGAGGCAAGTGAACATTATTTCCTATCAATAAAGGTATTATTTTGGTGTTGTGGCTCCATATATTTTATTGTTCACTATTATTGTCTACAATATTTCAGTTTTCTGTTGTTGGTCCACTGTTATTCACTGTAGTATTTCTCTTTTCTTCTATTATAATATATTTAGTACCTAACGTATAACATAATACCTCATATTTTAAGGGTTTTATGTTGTAGTACATGTGACATTTCTGGATGACACAAATGTCTCGTCCTTGTTTGAGCCAACTGATGGTGTATGGTTGAGGGTGTGATGTTGTTGTTAGGTTCAACCTCTTGATGACCTCTACTGAGATTAGGTTCCTCTTGTTACCATTGTCAACAATGAATTGGAGTGGGGTCCCCTTCACCCAAATCTATGAGTGGAAGAGGTACTCCCCTTCTTTAGTCTCCTCTGGTTCCTTTGATTGGAAGTTTTTGGTATAGATGGTGACATTAGGTTCTATGTCAATGATCCATTTCCATTATTTGGTTGCGAATAAGATTCTGAGTCGACATCCAACTATGAGGCTTTCTTCTCAGCCAAAAATGATTGTTTGGAATGACATCCATCAGTGTTGTGCCAAGGGATTTTGTGGAACTCACACCACTTTCCAGTGTCCTTCTTTGACTTCCCATTACCCTTGTTTTATTATGGTTTGAACTAGTTGTCTTGGGGTTAGCCATCCTTTCTCATTCCTTTTCTCAGAGAGTTAGGGCCACCTTTACCATGCTTTTTCTACGATGGGTTTGTAGAGCTGAAATCCCACTTATTTGTTTTCTTTAATTTTTTCTTGATCTTGACATCATATCGGTAATCATCTCTCAATGAGGAGATGTTTATGAACTCCAAATCTATTTTGATATACTTATGTAAGACACTACGGTACTTTAGAACCATGTTCCACTAGGAGTCTTTAATACCCAACTTTATGCGCAAGGAATGGAAGATGTTAGTGTACTCTGACATCGTTTGGTCTCTCTCCTGATGCAGAGTTGTCCATCTCGTTTATTGGTCATCATAGTTTCCAACATGGTAGTATTGCTCCTTGAGGGAATCAACAAAAGCCTCCCAAGTGGGTCCTGGCCCAAAACTTGCATACTCATATCCAAAATTTTTCTCACATTAAGTCTCCCACCAATATATGACATGGGGATTCAAGGGCTTTAAGGAGCGTGAAGGTGATTTTTCACTGCTGGAAAATTTTTGGACAGAGAAATAACCCTCTAGTAGACTTAACCATTTTTATAAAGAATCAGTGTCTATATGACCTTCAAATAAAGGAATATCAAAGTTCACTTGTACCTTAAAGGGCATCACACCTCTGAAGTGACTGATAGTTGAAGGTGCCTACATTGTTGTTGGCAACTGTCGAAGTATTTGTGTGAAATTATCCATCATCTCATTCCTCTGTCGCGTGATGGCTTCCTTCAAAAACAATTTGATATGATATCCTACTTCATCATCTCTATTTTCTTCTTCCATGGGAGGCTACTTGGGTTCGCGAGAGTGTTATTCCCCAAGCTCAACCAACTCAAGACCCAACTCTTGATATCCTAACCTCACCAGGGACATGAACAAAGAAGCAAAAAAGAGCAGATTGCTTTGATACCACTGATTCAAATCATATTAGGAATGACATGAAGGCAAAGATATAACAAGGAAACACATAGAGAGATTGCAAGAAATATAGTAATACAATTAAACTCAAATTATATTAATGATTGTTTGGAATACAAAATAATATAAAATTCAAAGCACACAAGCTATCTAGAATGGTGGTAGCTTATCCCTATAGAGAGAGATGTATTGGCTATGCTCATTTGCAAGAAGTTAATTACAAAGAGGCCGAAAATGAATTTTAACAGAAAGAATCAATGAGAAAAACCCAAAACATACAAAACCCTAACCCCATAAGATGAATTACCAAAATTTTTGTGGGCCCCAATGTGGTTAGTTAATACGTCAACTTCCCAGGGGCGTAAATTTTGCATATGATCTCTGTTTGGGGCGCTCGATAGCTCGTCGAAAAGGTCTAGTCGAGAAGTACACAGTCCGAATAGCCTAACATTTGATTTTTTCTACACCCAAGCACCACCATGTACATGTGTTGAAACTGCACATAATAGATCTATCTAGAAAATACTACACACATTTGCAGAGAGAAATTGAGAAAGAAGGAGAGAAAGAATAGAAGAATTATTATTAACCGTAATGAATAATGAATAATTTACACATGATATAATCTGTATAACTCAATCGATGCGCACTAGAGGAGAACCAATGCGCTATATTAGTGGTCTAGAGTGATCTAGATACACACCAGCAGTTATGGGAGTGAACTTCCATGTAGTCTACTTTCTTAGGCAGTTACGGGAGTGAATTTCCACCTAGCTAAGTTAACTAGTCAACCGGTCTTCAGTTAACTGAATGCATCAGAGTATAGTGAGGAGTAGATCAAGGAATCAAGGGTAATGTGCCAGTCTAGTGATGAAACCAAAGAAAGTGCGCATTGGCATGGTGATGATCCCAATGTTGCATGGTGACAAAATCAATGCAACATCTAGACTCAACTCAACTAGTCAAACTGAAGTGTCAACTAAAGAGAATATTCTCCAGGTGGAATATTCTCTCCTAAAAAATAGGAAACTGGATAATGACTAATAATGACTAATAAAAAAGGAAAAACCTTAGGAAAAATAAATCCTAGGTGTGTGTGAAGTAACTCCAACACCCCCCCTAGACATCACTATGGTGAACATAAGGAATGGGTCCTGGCAACGAGGCCATGTTAGGTACCCAAAACAAAGGTACAATGAAATAAAGTGAGGAAAGAGGGAAAATCTCATGGGAAAACCCCTCCCTCAAGGTACAATGTATGTAAAAAGAAGAACTACAGTTGCCAGGCAATTGTGTCCTTCACTCCAAGATGACTTCAAAGAGAGTGGAACTTCTGCTCAGTGAAGGTCTTGGTGAAGATGTTTACCATCTATTCTATTGAAGTAAAAAATTGTAGGTAGATGATCCCCTCGTGTAATAATTCCCGGATGTAGCGCATGTGGATCGTGATGTGCTTCATCTGCTGCCTATGAATTGGATCTCTGTAGATCTTTAGAGTTCTCTGGTTGTCACACAAGATGATGATCGACCGGTGAAACTAAATGCCCAACTTAGTGAGAAAATGTTGTAGCCACATAGCCTGAATGGTTATGTTAACTACCCCTCTGTACTCAGCCTCGTCTAAAGATAGAGCAATGGCAGCTTTCTTCTTACTTGACCAACAGATAGGCCTGAAACCAAGACTGAGTGAGTAACCAGATGTGGACTTGCGATTAGTGCTATTTCCATCCCAGTCAGAATTAGTAAACCCGATGAGATCTAATGTAGAGTTTGATGCATAATGAATCCCAAAGATGATGGTGCCCTGTACGTATTGAAGGATACACTTTGAAAACTTCCAATGTAGCTCATGCGTCTCTTGCATGAAGCCAGAAACTATTCCAACTACATAGGAGAGGTCTAGTCTGGAGTGTGTGATATAGAACAAGCTCCCCACTAGTTTTCTGTACAGTGTGTTTTCAACCAGTGGAGTCTCCCCACCATCCTCAAGTTTGACTCCTGATAGGAAAGGATTCAGAGTAGACTTGCAGTCTATCATGTGAAATCTCTCAAGGAGATGTCATGCATACTTGGCCTGAGACAGTTTGATGCCTGATGCATCTCGACTGATATCGAGTCCAAGGAAGAAGTGTAGCGGACCCATGTCCGTCATAAAAAACCTGTCATGTAGAATCCTCTTGACTGCAGCAATCGCTGAAGTCGAGAAACCGATGATAAGAAAATCATCAACATACATAACTAAGAGTAGAATTTAATCAACTATCCTGAGCATGTAGACATTTGGGTCTGATTTACAACGTACAAAGTTCTGTGACAGTAGGTAGGAGTCCTTGGCATACCATGCCCTCAGAGCCTACTTGAGTCCATAAAGGGACTTCTTCAGTCGACAAACCAAATATGAGTCTTGCATAAATCCCTGGGGCTGCTTCATGTAGATCTCCTCAAAGAGATCACCATGAAGAAATTCATTCTTCATGTCCATCTGATGGACTTCCCATCCCTTGGCTTCCGCAATGGAAAGTTCCAATCATATGGAATCCATATTCTCTACTGGAGCAAAGGTCTCATCATAGTCAATACCATGCACCTACTGAAAGCCTTTCCCAACAAGTCTAGCTTTGTATCTGCTAATCTGTCCATCTGCTGCACTCTTGGTCCTGTAGAACCATCTGCATCTGACAAGTTTCCTCCCATAAGGAAGGGGAACTAGATACCAAGTCTGGTTCTTGAGGAGGGAGTTGTACTCCTCCTGTATGGAAGATTCCCAAAAGGGATTTCCAACAGCCTCACCATAAGAATGTGGATCTAAAGATTGAACCAAGAAAATATGTGTGGAGGGCAATGGTTCAGTGGAAGTGAGTGCAATAGGAGGATCCTAGAAATCAGATCGAGTTCTCCTAGTATCGACTGGATCACCAACGAGATCCCCTGCATCCTGAAGAGTAGTCTGTGCCAACTTGGGCCTTTTCTTTGGCTCTGCAACTGCATCTGGATTCTCTGACTCATTATCAGACTGTACTGACTCTGAATCTGAATCATTTGAGTCCTATGAATCAAAACTCTCATCTGAAGAAGAGTCGACATGTGCATGCTCATCATCTCGGATAGGTGGAAGAATGCAGGTGTCTGCATGCGTCTGCTGAGGTACATGCGAGACACTTTCCTCGAATTGGAAACTACGCTCAACGATGATCTAGTCTAAGGAAAGATCAATAAGCCTATATCCCTTCACATCGTTGGGGTATACAAAAAAAATACACTCAGTGCTCTGTGGATCAAGTGCCTTCCTCTTTTCAGAGGGAATCTGGGCCCATGCACGTGAACCGAAAATGAGAAAGCGGGTCACTTATGGTTTGGGGCCTCTCCAAGCCTCGTAGGGGGTCTTATCCTTGACAGATCTATTTTGAATGTATGTTTCACAATTAAATTCTCTGGCCCATAGTTTCTGTGGTAGTGACTTTTCATGCAACATGCAATATGCCATCTCCTTTAGAGATCTATTTTTCTGTTCAACAACTCCATTTTGTTGCAGATTATAGGGAACTGTGTGCTGCAATTGAATCCCTGCCTCATGGAAAATATTATGGATCTCATGATTGACATACTCTCCCTCGTTATCAGTTTGGAGGACTTTGATCTTCTTTCCAGACTGTGTCTCAACCAGGGCTTTGAAATCTTTGAGGTGTTGACAGACCTCAAATTTTTGACTAAGAAAGTAAATCCATGTAAAATGTGAGAAATCATCAACAAAAATGAGAACAAACCTCAATTTGCTGATAGATGGATGTGGAAAAGGACCCATAAGGTCACTGTGGATCAGATCTAAAGGAGCGGAAGCTCTCTGAGACTTTGCTTTGTCGAATTTCTCTTGAGTGTGTTTTTCAAGAGAACACCCCTCACATACTCCCTTGGAGAAATGGATGTCTGGTAGACCATCCACCAATATTTTATTTCTAAGTTGTTGCATGTATCTGAAATTGAAATGTCCAAACCCTTCATTCCATATCCTACTACTTTCATCAGCATGAGTAAGTAGTAAAGCAGAATTAGGTTCAATGAATTCATAAAATGTATACAATCTAGATTGATGATTTACCTCACAGGTAGCAACCCTAGATTTGGTTTGCATGTCATAGATGTCCACTACATTTGGTGTGAATATTACTTTCTTTCCAATGCCAGAATTTGTCATCTGATACACAGAGAGAAGGTTGACGGAGATTTTGGGAACGTGCATCACATTCATGAAGCTTTCGTTGGTGAGTTCAATCCTTCCTTTGTCGGTGACCTCGACAGAAGAGTTGTCCCCCATAAAAATAAGAGGACCTTTGCATGCATCCAATGAAGAATATACTACTTTTTAGGAAACCATGTGATGTGATTCTCCTGAATCAACGATCCAAGCATCGAGAGAGGAGTTGATGACAATCAAGGCATGGCTAGAATTTCCTTTATTGGGATTCTGATCTTCTGGATTCTTCTTCTTGGCACCCTCGGGGTGAGATATCCAAGGTTGTTTTGCTAAAGTATTTGAGACATTATATCTATTTTTTTTTTCATGCATGCAAATTCTGGATGGAATCCTTTGTGACAGTACGTGCATTTCTCCCCTTTTCTTCCCTTTTCCCCTTTGGATCCGAAGGCATTGATGAAGGGTTTTGTGTACCCTTCCTTCTTCGGATGTGTATGAGATTTAATTTTTTCTTTATATTTATATTTCTGATATTTATGTCTGCCATCTTGCAAAGTGAGTGCATGCACCTTTGGGCCTTTGATTTCTCCCATGTTGATGATCTTCGTTTTCTCTTGTGTCAGGGATTTGATAAAGTCCTCAAGAGAAGGTATCTTCCAGGTGGCTCCAGAGGATAATTTGACTGAATGGAATGTGGAAACAAACACATATAATTCAGGACAAATTTTGGAGAGAATGGTGAGAACCATTTGTTTCTCCTCCTTATATTTATCAACCCCGCAAGCTTTGAGTTGCGACATTAAATCCTTGAATTTTGTAAATAAATATGGGATATTGTCGAAGCTTTTTGGATCCAATGTGAGAAATTCCACCTCCAACATCTGTCCCCTCATCTCATCCTATTTTCCAAAGAGCCCTTCTAAGGTGGTCCAGGCTTCATTGGGAGTATTACATGAAGATATGTGAAAAAGGAGATCGGGAGAAATAAGTCTGCAAATTGTTCCGAGTGCTCCATCCATTCGATTTAAGTACTTGGATTTTTCTATGGCTGATGTCAGTTCTGTATCTGTATTCAAGGTTAAACTGTACAATCCTCTAGTTCGGAGATGAATCATTATTCTCTCCTTACATGAAAAGTAGTTGTAAGGTGTAAGAATGAATTCGTTTTGGAAATCCATCTTTCCGTTGTCTTCAATATTTTGTACCTACAATTTTTTTTGGTGTAGCTTTTGCTTAACATTCCGTTGGACCTGATACCATGTAAATGTGCTGAAACTACACAGAATATATCCAGCTAGAAAATACTACATACATTTTCAAAGATAAATAGAGAAAGAAGAAGAAGGCGAGAAAGAATAGAAGAATTCTCATTAACCGTAATGAATAATGAATAATTTACACATTATATACTTTGTATAACTCAATAAATGCGCAATGGAGGAGAAATAATGCACCATAGTGGTGGTATAGAGTTATAAGGACACACACCAGTAGTTATGGTAGTGAACTGCCACCTAGTCTAGTCTCTCAGGCAGTTACGAGAGTGAATTGCCACCTAGCTGAGTTAACTAGTCAACCAGTCTTCGGTTAACTGAATGAAACAGAGTGTAGTGAAGAGTAGATCAAGGAATCAAGGGTAATGCACCATTCTGGTGATGAAACCAAGTAAAGTATGCATTAACATGGTGATCATCCCAATGTTTCATGGTGATAAAACCAATGCAACATCTAAACTCAACTCAACTAGTCAAACTGAAGAGAATATTCTCCAGGTGGAATATTCTCTCCTAGAAAATAGGAAACTGGATAATGACTAATAATGAGTAATAAACAAGGAAAAACCTTAGGAAAAAAAATATCCTAGGTGTGTGTGAAGTAAGTCCAACACACCGTGCCAAAAAGATCGTTGTTTATGGCCTCAAAACGACCCTAGAAGTTTGGGACCCAAGAAACTGCCTAGATGTGGAACCATTCTAAATTAGTGGAACAGGTGGGTGGCCACCAATATCCACTTGGATCAAGTACAAAAAAGGGTCTTTTTTTTTTTATCTTCCTTAGTTAGCATCATGAAAATACCAACTGAGTACAATGGTTGGAAACCCTTAGGTATTGTTATAGCCCTAAAATGCCCTACCTATGCATACATGGCTTTGGCCTTTCTACTTGCAAAATTTTCCAAGTTACTATTGAGACACTCTTTTAAAAACCATTTTTTGGAGTATGTATGCGCCCAACTGCACTACTTCCCGCACACACATGCTAGCTGCATTCTAGACAACCCACGCACATATGCGATATGCATACTAAACAACTTGTGTTTACCTCCAAAAGTTGCAAGGAATTCGGTAGAATTTACAGGCTATTGGAGGTTTCCCAACCATTTTACCCATTGTAGCCCATCCCCAAACCAAATAAATATCCTTTTGTCATATAAAAGGAGGTCTTGGGGTCCCATTTCAACAACAAGCATGAGAACAAAGAAACTCTACCAAAATCCCTTCCCCTCTTATTCCAAGTATTGCATCCCTTTCTGAGATTTGGCCTCAACATTCCCTCTCTAGCCCTTTCTCCTATACAATCCCTTTCCTTTCCCTAAAGTAATCAGTTTATTGTGAGGGAAGGCTTTGGGATGATGCACTTGGAGAAACATTAAGAGGATCCTAGACTTGGTTCATGGAGCATCAACCGTTGAAGGTTGCAAATTTTAATCTTTATACTGAATAAAAGAATCATTTTCTTGTCCAAAATATTATGTGTTTATGATTTTCATTTGATTTATGCATAATGGTTTATAACTAACCCTAATATTGATGAGTAGGGATAGAATATTAGTAGCATTGATTGCTTAAGTGTTCTTGCAGGTCATATTTGAGAGGGGACCATCAGCCTGGGAAGCTACAAAGGTGGAGGAGGTTGTAACATACCCAGCCAGCCACAGGCCGGGGTATGCTACCTGCAAGCCCACCCTTGGAATTATTTCTCATACCGATACCTTCTTTGTTTTTTAAGGATGCATAATATAAGAGAATTAATCGACATTCACAACAATATCCAACAAACATGCATGTTCTAAAGATTCAATTAACGATAATTAAATATACAACGAAAAAACATTCATACAAAGATAATAATATCACAACAGAGAGCACTTATATTTATGAAAGATGACACCAACTGGTTGCAGACCAAGGACGTTCCACCCAACCGTAGACACTACTACTCCAAATCTCAACAACAGTGTCACCCCTGAGCCAGGGCTATGAATCCACAAGGACAGTTCCAGAGTGAACTTGGCTTCCCAAACCAGTTAGATATCAAGCTCTCACAGGCTTCCCATCACTCACAGCAATCCAAGTACCCAACTCTCTTCTACCCAACTTGCACCACCTGAGAGAATGGACCTCCACCTTTCTTTGCCATGCAATCCCTCAGACAATCCTTCTCCTTATTCGGGCCTCTAGTGAAACTGGTCCAGAATCTCAATGGTGGAACTCTCAGGACTCGCATTTGTGAGTCATGCTGGACACAGGCCACTGCATCTCAGACATGCAAGCCTCAAGGCATGACTGGATAACACCAGTGCCCACTACAACCAACTATCCCATGGCTAATTCTCTCACAGTTCAGTCCCCCTTCCCGAGACCAATACGCAGGTGAGGATGGATGTATGAGGTAGGTAAGTGCATGGGAGTGCATGAGGGTAAGAATGGGGTAACATAAAGGTGACAGAGCAGACACACCAATGACCAACCCCTCAATCAGACCAGGGGCGGGTTTAAGTATGTTCATGGGGAAATCAAGAACCTTCTAGCCTCCCCAAGAAGCTCATGTAACCGATCCCCNCCCTCCCCCACTTTAGGTAAAAAGGTAATTAACATAGGAATAAACATTTATCCCCTCAAGCCCCCTCTCTTGTGGAATCATAGCACCCTATAACTCTAGTCCTTGTCCGTCTAGCATCCAACCATGTATTTATTATTACTAATGATAAACAAAACATTACATGTCTTGGGAACACTGGCCTTTTAATAATTGTTTGGGCACTTTGGCCTGTCAACATTGTAACAATACATTATTAAAAATGGGGGTTCAAAACCTGGGGTGTTACATCCCCTCCCCCTTATTTTGGCACTTTCTTCAGTGCATATACAAAATAGAGATCAAAATATCAAATTTATTCAAAAATCTGCGGGTACTCTGCCTGCATGGCATCTTCATGATCCTAGGTAGCATCTTCGAGACCGTAGCAGTTCCAATGAACTTTTACCATCTCTATAATTCGATGCCGGAGCATTTTGACCTTTTTGTCCAATACCTGCACTGGCTGAACTTGAAAATCTCCCTCTGTCTCTACCTAAATCAGATGCCAATCAATAACATGGTTAGGATCATGTACATATTTATTTAGTAAAGATACATAAAATACATTATGCATATTCATGGAAGCAGGCAATGCAACAATGTATGCAACTAGCCCTATTCTGTCCAATATCTCAAATGGACCACAGAATCTGGCTACCAGCTTTTTACAACTACCCAACTTCAAAGAGATTTTCTTGGGCTTCACTTTCAAAAGTACATGCTCCCCTACTTTAAATTCTCTAGCTATCATGTTCTTGTCTGCATAAACTTTCTATCTATCCTGAGCTGCCTTTAAATTCTACTTGATCTTGACCACCTGGTCTTCCATGTCCTTGAGCAACTCCGACCAAAGTACTGCTCTATCTGCTGGGTTGTCCCGACTTACTGGAGTATTGAATTTCTTACCATACAAGGCTTCAAATGGCTCATTCACAATGAATATTGATACCCATTATTATATGCAAACTCAACCAAGTGTAAGCAATCTTCCCACTTAGATGGATTTTCCATCACATACATTCTCAGCATGTGATCAATTATTTGATTGACTCTCTCTCTTTTCCCATCCATGTGGGGATGATATGATGTGATAAAATTTAGATTTGTTCCAAATCATTTAAACAATCCCCTCCAGAAATTGGAGGTAAACTTCGTATCCCTATCCAAGACGATTGTCTTAGGTATCCCATGTAACCTAGCAATTTCCTTCATGAAAATTTTTGCAATATTAGCTGCTGTATGCGTTGTCTTCATAGGCACAAAATGAGCAGTCGTTTTTAATTTTTCAACTACCACCATGATTGAATCATGTTGCTTATTCATTCTGGGTAATCTTGTGATGAAATCCATGGTGATCACTTCCCATTTCTTCTCTAGAATTGGCAATGGCTGTAGAAAACCTATTGGGTTCCTATGCTCATCCTTCACCTTCTGACATTCCATACATCGAGCGATGTAATCAACAAAATCCTTCTTCATTCCTGGCCAAAAGAACTGGATTCTTACTGCTGTAATTGTTTTCTAGTAACCGAGATGTCCAACATAAGGAACATCATGCATTTCCTTCAGTACCAAATTCCTCATTTCTCTCGAACTAGGAACATAGATCCTATTCTTATGCATGAGTAATCCGTCTTCCTTTATCTCATACTCCTTTATTTTCCTTTGTACTTCTCCTTGCTGTAAGTTTTCCTTTACCCGTAGGTAATGCTGATATGTAACAAGAACATCTAAAATTCTACTCTTCAAGTCTGACTGACGCATACTGATAGTAGTAGCATGCATGAGGTGCACTCTCCTACTAAGTGCATCGACAACTTTATTCTCCTTTTGCTTGATATGCTTGATATCGAAGTCATACTCACTTAAAAATTCCAGCCATATTGTTTGCCTGGCATTCAAGGTCGGCTGTTAAAAAAGATACTTCAAGCCAATGTGGTCTATCCTTAATTCGAATTTATTCCCCATGAGATAATGCCTCCACATCCTCAAGGCGTGAACAATGGCAGCAAGTTCCAAGTCATGCGTGGCATAGTTCCTCCCATGTTCCTTAAGCTTTCTGGACTCATATCCAATGACATGTCCATTTTGCGTGAGGACTCCCCCAAGTCCTTCCTTACAAGCATCTGTACATACCACAAAAATTTCATTTGGGTCAACAATCTTTAACACAGGCGCACTAGTAAGTAATTCCTTCAACAGATTAAAATTCTTTTTACACTTGAGTGTCCATTCAAATTTAGTTCCCTTCTTTTGCAAAGAAGTGATGGGATGAGCAATCTTAGAGAACCCTACTATGAACCTTCTATAGTAGCCATCTAATCCCATAAAATATCTGACGTCTGACAAATTTCTGGGTGTTGGCCATCCCCTAATGGCTTCGATGTTCTCTGGATCTACTGATATGCCCTTCTTTGAAATAATGTGTCCCAAGTAATGGATCTTCTTTTGATAAAAAGAACACTTACTCAACTTGGCATACAAATGATGTTCTCTCAGTACTTGCAATACCAATCTTAAGTGATGTTCATGCTCCTCTTTAGACTTAGAATAAATAAGTATGTCATCCAGGAACACTATGACAAACTTGTCCAAATAATTTATGAATATGCCATTTATTAAGCACATGAATACAACTGGTGCATTGATCAGTCCAAATGGAACCACTACAGATTCATAATGCCCATACCTGGTCCTAAAGGCTATCTTATGAATGTCTTCTTCCTTGATTCTTACCTGATGGTCTCTTTCCCTTAGGTCAATCTTTAAAAATATATTTTCTCCTCTTAGCTGATCAAAGAGGTCATCAATTCGGGGTAGAAGATACTTGTTCTTTATAGTGTACTTGTTCAACTGTCGGAAGTCAATACATAGCCTCAAGGTTCCATCCTTCTTTTTGACAAAGAGTACTGGTGCTCCCCAAGGTGAAACAATTGGACATATGTACCCTTTCTTCAACAATTCCTCCAACTGCATTTGTAATTCCTTTAACTCTGGTGTGCTCATTCTGTAAGGTGTTTTTGACACTGGGGTTGCTTCTGGCACCAAATCAATTGACAAATCTATCTCCCTTCTTGGTGGAAATCCAAGTATTTCTTGGAATACATCCTCAAATTCCCGTAGTACCGAGAAATCTTCAAGGCTTGGCCCCTTTATATTATCTGGATCTTCCACATGAGCTACATATAGTTGACATCCTTTCCTAAAACATCTTTTCAGCTGTAAGGCTGAAATCTCCCTTATAGAGATGGGTCTTGGAACTCCTCTCACAGTGCTCTGTTTTCCATTTCCATCAAGACATGTAAATGTCTTGTTATGACAATCTAGGACAACATGATGCTTGTTCAACCAATCCATCCCAATCAGGACATCATAAGACCAAAATGGTATGATATTTATATCAGTACTAGTATTCATGCCATTAAGACTTATGGAACAACTTCTGACCATATCATGGATTCTCCTTTTGGTTCCAGTGGCTAACTGAACCAAGCTTTCTTTTCCAAGTTTACTTTTATCCAAATGTAATTTATCCACTATCTTAGGATCAATGTAACAATGACTTTCTCCTAAATCAATCAAAATTGAAACAAGCTGATTTATGATCTTACTTTCCACCTCGATCATATTGGACTGGTACTCTGCTTGTCGATCATTTAAAGATGCATAGTTTCTTCCCATATCTTCGACTGTTGTAGCCTCTTGGATGTTGTGCACAATCTTCACTTTGTCGTTTTTGTGTGGGAAATCCTTGTACAAGTGATTTCCTTTGCATCCCCAACATTGGATTGGTGGTCTTCTTCTTTTTCCCAAGGAATCTTCTTTCTTGAAATCCCCCTTAGCATATTGATCTTGATGATTTTTATTAGGCTCATTCCTATTGAAGGGAGGTT
The DNA here is from genome assembly GCA_009831015.1 of Picea engelmannii. Classification (NCBI taxonomy): domain Eukaryota; kingdom Viridiplantae; phylum Streptophyta; class Pinopsida; order Pinales; family Pinaceae; genus Picea; species Picea engelmannii. The sequence goes on along the minus strand of ML796140.1, from coordinate 66,579 downwards.
TTAATCCTTTCCTCCATTGATCGGACTTCGCATTCTTCTTGTCCTTCCAAGATTTATGCAGGGATTCTCTTCCCTGACCTTGCTCATACAAGTATTTATCCTTCCTGATGGCTTCAGTCAAGGTCTTGGGTTCATCATACTTGATATTTTCCTTATAAAAGGCTAGAAATCCACTTAGAAATATCTGTTTTTTCACTTTCTCATCACCAATGAACTTGACATACTTTAACAATCCCAAGAACTTCTTCTTGTACTCTGCCATAGTCATGCTTCCCAACCCGAGTTCAAAGAACTCCTGCATTTTCTTGTCATAGAAATGCTCTAAGACGTACTCCTTTTGGAAGTACTTCTTGAACTGCTTCCAAGTGATCCCACTTTCATTAACATGTTCCACTTGCTTCAGTTGGTCCCAACATACTGCAACTTTCCTATGTAAATGGTAGGTGGAAATCCTATCTTCCAAGTTTGATGAATAGTTATGCAACTAAAAGTATCTCCTGAGCCCAAGAAACCATGCTTCAACATCATCTTCCCTTTCTCTTTCACCATCGAAGGAAGGTGGCTTGAGCTTCCTCAACTCTCCTTGCAAACTATCTACCTCTTGTTTCCGTCTTTGGTGCCTGACAGGGGACACCTCTGGACTGCTTACAGGATCATTCGATGCATAAAAATTTCTTTATGAGTGAGCAGTTGAGTGGTGTCCATGAGCTCTGCTATCACTTCTGGAATAACCAACTCTTCCACGAGCATTTCTTCTTTCATGACACTTTCCTCCTTCTTCTTGTCTTGAGTTCGATCCCTTCTTCGTTTTCGTCTGCAACTGATCCAACCTCTGCAACACTCGAGCATTTATCTGAATTTTTTCTCTCATTAGTCTCTCGTTGTTTACTTTGTAGCTCTGCACTTCCATCTTCAAGCTTCTTACCGTTTCTATCAACATTTATTGCTCTCATTTTTCCTTGTGTCCATTGGACTCTATCTGTGCATTACCAACTCTAGTATTCTGGCCTTTGGGCTCCTTATCATGACTAGAGGCTCCCTCGACTTCTTCCATTTCCTCAATGCACATCCTGAGTTGATGTCTTTAAACCCCTCAATTATGCAAAATCCGCAAGCGGCCATTTTGTTAGAATTATGCATATGATAGACAAAAATTACCAAACCATGCTACAAGTCTCTTTATTATTTTTGTTCATGGATATCATATCCCCATTCTCCAAAAATAACAGTGTCCTGTTATCCCTAGGCTGACATAGAATTTCATCATGCGTAGGTGCTTCCTTCAAACCACCTTCTCGGGTGACCATGAATAGAAACTGCGGCTAAATCCTTCCTTATCATTTTTCTGTCTCGAAGACAACCAATTTGACCGTTAGCCCTCCTTCCCTTAGCTCTCAATATGCATACGACCACAACCATGACCCTGCGCTTAGTTGAGAAAGCGCTTGTCCAAAGCTTCAGAACTTCATAACTTTCAGCCAGGACTGGATCAATGATCCTCGTCCTCTTTCATGATCAACGATCGAGATACACTTCGGGACCGCATGCTTTGGGAGTCTCAAATTTCCTTACTTTCCTCCTCCCAGAACACTTTTATCCAGAGTTCATGATATGCCGATGCATGTCCTCCCACAGATCAACGACTGTGAATCACTTCAGATCTTCGGGCTTCAGAAGTTTCAAACTTCCCTTCTGCACTTTTTCCCAGAGTGCTTTCACCCAAAGGTGATGATCCTTTGGTGCGTGTATTCTTAAATCAACGGTCGAGATGCACTCCAGCCTTTGGGCCTTCAGGATCTTTCGACCCAATGCAACGTACCACATATTTCCCCTCTAGTGTGCCCAGTCTCTGGAATACACGATCTTTCTCCACGTGGTGAAATACTGGAAGCAGAAACGTGGCCCAATTAGGCGGGTGACACGTGTCACGCTCTAATCAAATTTTCAATACTCCAAATGCTCAAAAATTACTGACACATGGCACACATCCCATGTGTCCATGTCATCCCAGGTGACATCCACAAGCCAAATCACTTCAAAATTCTGGGGTTCACATCACCTCCATGTGACGTCATCGTCCACCACCACTTCGGCTCTTTGGGCTTCGGGACTTTGGGAGTTTTCATACTAGCACACTTCCAATTCTCCTGAACTTTGAATTCCCTAACTAACTAATCTGTTGCCATGTTTCCTCCTAGATCGAATGATTAAGATTCACTTCGGGTCTTCACTCGGAGTTTACGGATCTGCTCCATGTGTCCTCCTCAATATAACGACTATGTTTTACTTCGGGACTTCAGACTTCGAAAATCTCAAACTACAAAACTTATCTGGCCCCATAGGATTTTATCCGAAGCCTTGGATCTGGTGACCCATGGCTCTTGGAAGATCGACGACCGATATCCTTTCGGGTCTTCGTACTTTGGAGAACTCAACTTTCAACCTTCACTTTCCCCGGAAGTGTGCAGATTTCTGCTACATGTACTCCTGGATTGGACAGTCGAGATTCATTTCGGATCTTTGGGGTTCGAAAATCTCAATTCTCAACTTCTCCTGATCACCTTTTCCCGGAGTGCTTTTACCTAGAGCACACGATCGGTTGACGTGTGTCCTTCTACAGATCGATGGTCCCCAACTACTTCTTCTCTTCAGAGGTTCGTCGATCGAGTACCATCATGTCACATCACTTCATGCCTTTCAAATTGCGGGGCCACACATCGTCGGTTTGGAGTAACCTACTTTTCACACCGCAATTCTCCTGACGCTGACATGTAACCCTTCAGGGAAAACCATTGTTTGGATTGCGGGACCGCCTTGGTAAATTAACTCCCATGCAACTCGGTTCGTCGCAATGCCTACTGGTCATTGACCTCTCTCTCCAATGGGATCTGATGGTTGCAGTTGGATTACTGAGAGGGGGGGTGAATCAGTAATAACGTAATTATAATCCTTTTCTTCAAATGTTATATCAATGTAGAATTATTATCCAATAATGAGCAGTAATAAATAAACAATCACACACATACATAGTACACTAGTGTTTTACGTGCCCCTGTCCTCTGCATATGATAAATCTGATCCTCCTGGAACCATGCCTCTGTCCTCTGTATCTGATAAATCTCTCCCCCCTTGTCATCAATGGCAAAGGTATCTTTCCATCTGGGGCTGCTCCCCCTGACAGACTGTCCTCTTATGGTGCTTCCTCGTGTACATCTAAGATATATAAGATAAGCATTCAAAAAGCATTCATTTTTGGAATAGAAATAACTCCAAGTCTTTGGCAAAGATATTCAAAGGATTCCCATGGAAGTGGTTTTGTAAAGATGTCTGCCACTTGTTCTTTTGTTCCCACATACTCAACTCTGATGTTCTTTTCTGCAACCTGTTCCCATAGAAAGTGATACTTGATTGGAATGTGCTTAGTCTTGGAGTGCATCACCG
>ML796140.1:14275-54936 GCA_009831015.1 Picea engelmannii | reverse complement strand
GTCCATTACCCAAACCTGGGGTCTCCAACTTCTCATGGCCATAACTCTCTAACCGTGAGGAATTATGTGACGTTCCACATACCACCGGAAATGACATGACAAGAACTATCCATCTAGTATATTTTCCCTGACAAATTCACTTTTCTTTATCTAATTATTCCACAATTAAGCATGGGTTCTCTTACTCCACAAAGCATCTTCTCGTGAGGGCTTTCACCATAAGGGGACCACTTTGGAGTTCATACATATTTGCTTCTTATCAACCATGAAAAAATAATAATGAGTCATATTTACATCAAACACTATTGGGTCCATTACCCAAACCTTTGTGCTACGGGTCTTTCTTCAAGGGTTGACATCAATGACAACCAACCTTAATCAACAATCACAACCTTAACCTTGCTTCCTTTTCATCGAACGATCCCTGTTAACCTATCCTCCAATCCAATGATCCTGGATCTCTCCTGATCCTATAGTGGCGATCGTTCCCGAATTCAATAGGAACGGTCATGATCCTTCGAACCCTTACAGAGGATCCATGACGTTCTACCTCCTGCGTAGCTTCTGTAACGCCATTCCTCCTGAGATTTCCAGTTTCATGGTTAGAGTTCGATCTCGACCATGAGACTCTAACCAAAAAACCTGGCCCATACCGCCCTGATGTTTCAACCAGAAGTTCTGATACCAATATGTAACACACCCAGCCAACCACAGGCTGGGGTATGCTACCTGCAAGCCCACCCTTGGACTTCTTTCTCATACTGATACCTTCTTTGTTTATTAAGGATGCGTAAGATAAGATAATTAATCGACATGCACAACAATATCCAACAAACATGCATGTTCTAAACATTCAATTAATGATAATTAAATATACATTCATACATAGATAATAATATCACAACAAAGAGCACTTATATTTATGAAATATGACACCAACTGGCTGTAGAGGAAGGACGTTCCACCCAACCGTAGACACTACTGCTCCAAATCTCAGCAACAACGTCACCCCCGAGCTAGAGATATGAATCCACAAGCACGGTTCTAGAGTGACCTTGGCTTCCCAAACCAGACAACTCTAAAGCTCTCACAGGCTTCCCAATACTCACAGTAATATAAGTACCCAACTCTCTTCTAACCATCTTGCACCACCCGAGAGAACAAACCTCCACCTTTATCTGCCACGCATTCCTTCATGCATTCCTTCTCCTTATTCGGGCCTCCAACACAACTGGTCTAGAATCTCAATGCTGGAACTCTCAGGACTCGCAGCTGCGAGCCATGCTGAACATAGGTCACTACATATCAGACATGCATGCCTCAAGGCATGACTAGATCACACTAGTGGCCACTACAACCAACTATCTAGTGGCTAATTCTCTCACAGTTCAGTCCCTCTTCCAGAGACCAATACATAGGTGAGGATGGATGGAGGAGGTAGGTAAGTGCACGGGAGTGCGTTAGGGTAAGAATGAGGTAACACAAAGGTGTCAGAGCAGACAAGAGAATGACCAACCCCACAATCGGACCAAGGGTGGGTTTAAGTATGTTCGTGGGGAAATCAAGAACCTCCTGGCCTCCCCAAGAAGCTCACATAACCGATCCCCCCCCCTTTAGGCAAAAAGGTAATTAACATAGGAATAAAAATTTAGCCCCTCAAGCCCCCTCTCTTGTGGAATCATAGCCCCCTATAACTCTAGTCCTTGTCCGTCTAGCAACCAACCATGTATTTATTATTAATAATGATAAACAAAACATTACATGTCTTGGGCACGCTGGCCTTTTAATAATTGTTTGGGCACTCTGGCCTCTCAGCATTGTAACAATACATTATTAAAAATGGGGGTTCAAAACCTGTGGTGTTGCAGAGGTCTACATTGAACGTTAGGAACAAACTTACTACTTCTGACCTACTTTCCTATCTCTTTCTGTTCATCCATTTAGATTGTTTGGGGTATTTTATAAATTATACTTTCTTTTAAGGGAGATCATAACTATGTCTGTACTTTGACCATGGTATATTAATAGGGGGATTTTCCCCAGTAACTTAGGCTTAGGTCCTATCCATCTAGGTTTATTAACATAATCAATTCACCTAGCATGACTAGCAGTGTTTGGCTGCATATCACTTGTATGAATCACATTGACGAGACTTGTGCCCCCAACATGAATTGTAGTGGTTGGTTTCACATCTCCAACATGACTTGTAGAGGTTGGTGATTGGTTGATAACATGACTCGCAGAGGCTACATACCTATTTCTATTATGTCTAGCAGTGACTGGACTTTTTCCCCATCATGAATTGTATAGGTTGGGTGCTTCCCCCTATTATGACTAGTAGAGGATGGGTGTTGGTCTTCAACATGACTTGCACAGTTTTATGACCTATATCCAACATGACTCAGAGAGGTTGGTGATTTCTTCTTTTTATTCTTCTTCTTCATATTTCATTTAGACTTCTGGTTACTAGTAGCTAGACTTTCACCAGAGAAGGCAGAAGGAGGAGGAGAACAATTTGTTGACGAAGGAACACCAACATGATGCCCATGACATAAGGTGCTTAACTGAGAAGCATCAAGAGCATTCAAAACATTTGGAATGGTACCTACCCAAACTGGTAGTCCCACATTCAGCCCTGAAATGTACAAAGTGGCCATTAAAGGGACACCAATGTTTCTGAAGAAAGGAAAAGCACAAGAATCCCCTTGCGAAGGGGTTCCTTGGTTGGTATCATCATGAAAATTTTCCATGAATATATTATGCACAGGTTCTTCCCTTGCAGGATCATTCAAGTTCATAAAAGTCTCACACACTGACTCTAGCGAACTAGTGGTATAAAAAACAATTCCTATAAGGAGGTGGCTCCATGTTTCTAAGCGGAAGACCGAAAAATCCTCACGAATGGTGGAGTGGGCGGTCTACCACCTTAGGTTAGAGACCCAAATAAATGGCTGACTAACTCACTATGGAAAACTAGGGAGCACATAACACACCACTAAAACTTCCTAAAGGAAAACAAAGCAGACAACTAACTAGTGGGAATGACAGTTACACCAATTGACACTAGAGCAACTTACTGGTGCAAGTGAAACTTGAACACAGAATCACCCTCTGGGTATACACTGCAAAGAGTGATATGATTTCCACCCTAGGTACCTTAGTATACCCCTGCAGTCACTTGTGTAAGTCCATAAAAACAGGAAACTAGGTTTCCAGATCGCAGTCAGTCACCAGGCAGGTACAGTTGACAGTCGAGCTGATTGTAATGAGCAGGATAACAAAGTATGAAGCCCTCCAAGGGTACCGAAGGAAATTGGTTAGGAAGACAACTGAGGATCTCAAATGGATTCAAGGTTCACGAGGCTCTGTAGTCAAATGCGATCAATATGATTCCCAAGAAAGACACTCAATATACAATCCCCACTACGCTTGTTCCAACTTTAGAGGGGTTATCTCCTCTACCTTTCCTTTCATGACCTTGTGTTTAGCCCATGTGTTAGAGGGAGGTCCTAACTAAATCTTATGACACGGGACTCCCTATCTCAGACTCCATTTTTTTTTTTATATTTCCTTGAAGAGTTTCCTCTTCACACATATTTCAAGGCCCTAAAATCCTAGACTAGTTGGTGAACCCTACAAACAGAAAGTCTAATAGATTTTAAGTTACGTGTTGATTTTATGGGCTTGATTTACTCACATGATATGAACGTGCAACTGATGTTGTTTGAGAATATTGCAAAAATGAAACTTATAAGAACACTGGAAAATCAAATTTACACTAATCCTTCTAATGAAAAGAGTTTCAAGGAAGAAAAAACAAGAACAATCCTTCAAATTAAAAAATGCAATCTTTTCTCCTTTCCATGCAAAATGCACAATGCAACTTTTGAGTGAAACAAAAGAGAAAATGAAAGGATTTTCTTTCTTATTTTTCTTTTGAAATGCTTTCAAGATGAGAAGAAAACACAACAATATGCTAATTTCCTTTCTTTTTCAAATAACAATGCAAAGCAAATGCAAAGAAAGAAAGAGACCTAAAAAACTAGGTTTATTTATTTTATTTATTTTTATTTTCTTCCAATCAAAGTAGAACTAACAAAATATTCAAAATGCAACTCATTTTTCTTAAGGATCAAGATAAAAATAAGCGAAAAATGCTTGGAAACACAAAGAGACAAGAGGATTTCTTTTTTGTTTTTTCAAAGCATAAAACAGGATAAAGAGAGAAAAGAACCTAAGATTGACTCAGACCCTAGGTCAACTGCGTAAATGTAGGGACTCAAAAGAACCCAAAGTAGGATCCAAAACTTGAAAGTTCACTCTAAATCTCTAGGGAAAACAAAGAAACAAGTTGTAACTGAATCTTTAACCCAAGCTAAAACCACTAACAGAGACTTTGTAAAGTCCAAGAAAGGCCTGAGAATCCCAAGGCTTTTGGCAAGAAAGAGAAATAAATCTCTCTTTTTTTAAAAACCCTTTCAAGACATAGAGATGCAAGTTGTTGCACCAATAGCCTGCATATGTACGCAGGTTGTCTACTATGCAGACTGCGTATGTATGCAGGTTGTGCCAAAGCAAAACGTGTACATCTATGGGATTTCTCAAAAAATGAAATATACTAGGGAGACTGACTAGGCAGGGAAAGATGGTAGGGACCTTGCAGGTGATCAAAGACCCTTAAAAGAATCAGTGAAATTGATAAAAACTCAAAAGGCAATAAAGAAGCCAATTAAAACCAAAAACCTCCCTCTAAAACCCTAGAGATACTCCCCAGTGGAGTCACCAATTCTGCTAATGGGGAAAATCCCCCTATTACTATACCAAGGTCAAAGTACAGGCAGAGCTATGATCTCCCTTAAAAGACAATACAATTTCTAAACTACCCCAAACAATCTAAATGGATGAACAAAAAGAGATAGGAAATTAGGTCAGAAGTAGTACCTTTGGTCCTAACGTTCGATGTAGACCTCCTCCACCTTTGTAGCTTCCCAGGCTGTTATTATCCTCTCAAAGTTGACCTGCAAGAACACTTAGGCAAACAATGCTACAAATATTCTATCTCTACTCATAATTATTATGGTTAGATATAAAATATTATGCATAAATCAAATGAAAAGCATAAACACATAATATTTGGGACAAGAAAATGATTCTTTTATTCAACATGAAGATTAAAAGTTACAACCTTCAACGGCTGACGCTCCGCAAACTAGGTCCATGATCCTCTTAATGTTTCTCAAGTGCATCATCCCAAATCATTCTCTCACAATCAATTGATCACTTTAGGGAAATTAAAGGGATTGTATAGGAGAAAGGGATAGAGAGGGAATGCTGAGGCCAAATCTCAGAAAGGGCTGCAATACTTGGAATAAGAGGGGGAAGGGATTTTGGCAGAGTTTCTTTGTTCTCATGATTTTTGTTGAATGGGACCCCAAGACCTCATTTTATATGACAAAAGGATAGTTATTCGGTTTGGGGATGGGCTACAATAGGTAAAATTGTTGGGAAACCTCCAATAACCCGTAAACTCTACCGAATTCCTTGTAACTTTTAGAGGTAAACACATGCTATTTAGTATGTAGCTCGTGTATGTACACGGGATGTCTAGTATGCAGCTAGCATGTGTCCACTGGAAGTAGTGCAGCAGGGCGCATACATACTCCAAAAAATGGTTTTTTAAGAGAGTGTCTCATTAGTAACTTGGAAAATTATACAAGTAGAAAGGCCAATGCCATGTATGCATAGGTAGGGAGTTTTAGGGCTATAAAAATTATATCAAAGAGATATAATATAGAACACTCCTTTGCTCTTGGGACTCTACAAAACCCTAGCCTTTGCAACATAGGCATCTAAATTCCTACATAACTTGGAATATCATGAATTTGAAAATTATGTCAGTATACTAATACTTAGGTAGGAGTAAATACTTCATAAATACTCTTAAACAAAGTCCCCAATATAACTAGATAATTTTGGGAGACCTATATAAAAGGACTCCTCTCATAACGTTGATCACCCTGATATATCTCTTAGGTAAGCCTTCAAGTGGACCCCATGGGCCTAGGACAAAGCCAACCATTTCTAGTATTCTATATCAACAACGTCCTCTCATGATGTTGATCATGTTATTTTACCTACCTAGTAACCCTTCAAGTGCCCCCCATGGTCCCATGATTCACACTACAAATAAATAAACCATGGAAGATATAATAAATGATATAATTCTATCAATAAAGTACTACAAACAAACATTGATGCAACAAAGTACTGACTTTAGAATCACTTGACTACCAACACCATGCAACAATCACTTGGTTTTGATAAATTTTACAAGCTATATGGTAAGAATGATGATGGTGAATGTTCCATGGGTGAAGGTTCTTGTAGTTTCAACCCCTTTCCTAATTGTCCCCCCCCCATATGATACATTGATTACCTAAGCTACATATTAATAAGTCTGATGGGTCTGATATGATAGGATGGGTTAACTAGATGGAACATTACTTTTCCCTTCATGTTATAGAGGAGGAGTTGTTGAAACTCAGAATGGGAGTTTTATATCTGGATTAGGAACATTGGTAGTGGTGGAAATGGCATCAGAAAGCATTTCCATTATACATTGCATGTAAGAACATTGTGAAATCCCTTTCTTCTCTCTTTGAAAAGGATATTAATTTTGTGCGATTTCTTACCGAACTACATCAAATAGGCATAATGGAAGAATATATTGATGGTTTTGAGTGCTTGAAAATTTGAACACAAACATTCACTGATGAATTTTCAAGCAATATTTTATTAGTGGTGTGAAGGAGGAAATAAAATCCTAGATTGAGATAAATCACACCACTACTTGGTTGGAGGCCAATTAGCTAGATTATTGTGCACAAGTTGTGACATATGCCCATTAAAAACACCTAAAATGTTTTCCATTACCACGAGAAAACTTTATTCCTCCTCAACATCCTACTCCACCCCTAGAGCTCCACAAATTGATGTGGAAAAAAATGACAGAACATTAACTCAAAGGCCTTTTCTATAATTGTGATGAAAATTATTTCCTTGGGCATAAATATAAGGAACATAAATTATTTATGGCCATACAAAAGGATATTTTTGATGATGGAGTTGAAGAAAATTATGAGATCATTTACAAGAAGGGAAAGGAGTGGTTGATGCTTTCTTTATCTAGGAAGTATGAGAAGGAAGGATCCCTAATTTCTTTAACTTTACTAGTGCCAAACTAGATATAGTAAATACCTCAAGAATGGTTGTTGGATGCCAATATCATTCAAATTCTCCCAAAACTCTAGGTAGACGCACATACACATCAAGTATACACTGGGAAAAATGAATCATTGTGGTATAAAGGGTATATCTTTTTGGTCCAGAATTCAACATTCACATCAAGAGTGTTAACTAAATTACATTCCTCTCCCATGATGGGTCACTTAGGTTTTAGAAAATATATGAATGGATTAATCATTCATTCTTTTAGGAGGGCATGAAGAAATGTATCTTCATCTTTGTGGTGGAACGTGACACTTGAAAAATGAAGAAGAGTGAAAGGGTGAAATCTTTAGGACTAGCACAACCTTTACCAAATCTTACAATAGTTTGTACTAGCATTTTCATTAATTTTATTGTGGGGTTACCTAAAGTAGGAAAAAATTAGTGATATGGTGGTTGTTGACCACCTTTCCAAATATGCTCACTTTTGTACCTTACAACACCCGTTCAAGGTCTTAATAGTTGCACAAATATTCATGGAAAATGTTTTTAAAATCCATGGCATGCCTAATTCAATTGTGTTGGATCATGATCCTACATTCACCAACAATTTATAGTAGGAGTTGCGTAAACTAAAAGCTGCCCAATTGAAAATCAGCATGACATATAATCCCCAAACAAATGGTAAAATAGAAGTGGTCAATAAGTGTTTGAAAACTAATTTGTGATGTTTTTGTTTGAAAAGGAAGGCATAATGGGTTCATTGGATACCCCTTACAAAATGGTGGTACAATAAAACCTATCATGTTACTACCAAAATGTCACCCTATGAGATGGTCTATGAACAAAACCCTCCAACAATGGTCTCATTCTTATCAAGCACATCCAAATATTACGAGGTGAACAAAACCCTAAATACTCATGTTATCATCTCCATACACTCAAGGACAACTCAATGATGTCTCATAACAAAATGAAGTAATAGGTTGATCAACATCAATCTGAGCACCATTTTGAAGAAGGAGATACAATTTTCCTTTTTCTCAATCCCTATAAGTAGACATCGCTGAATATGAATAACCATTAGAAGTTCACACCTAAGTTTTATGGACCATATCCAATTCTCAAATTTATTGGACATATTACTTACAAGTTAGCTTTCCTATCCTACTCTAAGATCCATGTTGAGTATTTTTACATAGAAACATTAAATACAACACAACAAATAGAATAACATGAAACATTGACCATGAAAGAACAATTTATAAGCAAAGAAGACATAGAAATATCAAGGAAACCAAGTCTCCATTTTATTCACAATCATAAATGAAATATGATACATATATTCCTCCCTTGTGCATAGAAGGAGAAGGGGATTGAATATCTCTCAAATCAGGCTGCAATCATGCACTAGAGCTCAACGAAGATAGAAATGAAGAATGGATGAGGAATGAAAAATTATTTGGAACCCCTAATACAATATATATAATTTAATATATACTTTTATCTCTCTAAAGGGGTTGAATGCCTCATTTTCACCTAAATGGAACACATGCTGGATGAAAACTCACCATGACCCATTAAAGGGGACAAAAAGAATATTGCATTCCCTCATGTCTCCTCTTGAAAGTATAACACATAAATGAGCATCTCTAAGACATAATCCTAAGTCATACAATCATGTGCATCCTTCATATGGTGACCAAGTCTAAAATACATACAACCTCCATTGAAACCAAGAACTATGAACACTGGATCTCTCGAGAAGACCTTTGGAGCAATATCAGGGATACTGAGAAGACTTGCATGTGTGGCAGATACCATGATCACATGCAAGCATATGAACACTGTCACAACTATCCATGTCTGGAATACTTTTCTTATTCATACCAATGCATATTGACCTCTCTACCTCATTGATGGCCTCTTATGAGCTTTGTCCTCCTCACTCAATTCTATGGCATGTGCAGAACCCCCTATGCATCTTATCCACTAAAACTAAACATTCAACCATCCTCCATCATGAAAAGTATCCAAATGTACTCGTGGTCCTACTAAAAACACTTGATCACCTGGTTTACTTTGCAAGAAAGAAGTTATCACATGATGAGTGTAATTACATTACCACATAATGAGAAGGGTTGGCCATGGTGTATGTGATACAAAATTCTAACGTTATCCACTTGGTCATCGATTTAAGCTTTACACAGATCACTCAATGTTTAAGTATTTGTTTAAAAATATAGTATTGGAAGGGAAGATTTGTCATTTGCCGTTAGAGTTTGATTTCAAAGTGGTTGCAAATATAAGAAAGTAGAATGTTTGGCACAATCATCTTTCTTAGGTACAATGTGGGGAAAATTTGGGGACAATTGATTAATTGCCTCATTCCAATCTCTTTCACATGGAAGCCATTCCAAACTTCTTCACCTAGATTACTAAATTCATCTATTTAGGTTTGGCACCCGAGGATTATGATTGAAAGAAGTGTAGACAACTAGTGGTACACATGGAAAATTATTAGTTGATCACAAGATATTTGTATAATTTGGCTACATATAGGATTCCATCGAGATGTGTGATGGATAATGAATGCCTAGTAGTGTTGTGGGAGGACCATGATGGATAAGGAGATGGGAACTATAAAGTAAAGGAAACTATGTGGAAGTTGTTACACAAAGGGATTTGGTGTCTGAATTTGTTTATAGATGCCATAGAATATGCCAACTAGTGTGATCTCTGTGAAAGCATGGGATGACCCTCTATGAGGGATGAAATTCTACTACAACCCGTTGTGGTCAAGGATTCATTTTTCAGTGTTGGATAATGGATTTTATTGGATCTATCACTTCAATATCACACTATTCATGGAAAAGGTATATAATTATGGCTACAAATTATTTGACATGCATGGTAGAGGCTGCACTGACTTGAGATTACCTCATAAGTGACAAGGATCCACATTTTATTGGGGGGGTGGTGGCTACACTTGTAAAATATAATGAATCATCACCAAAAAAAATGTCACACCATCCACATGCCAATGAAATGGTAGAGGCATTGAACAAGACCTTGAAGCATGGATTGACCAAGGTATAATTGGTTAATAGGGATAATCGGGGAGAGAGGGTTCCTTCCATTCTATGGTCCTATAGAACTACCTACAAAACCTTAATGAAGCATAGACCATTAAATTTGGTGCATGGTATGGAGGAGGTGATGTTGATATCATATTTGATACTAAGTCTACTTGCAACTATAACAATGTAGATGTTAAAGATGTGGCAATTATAGGATATGTTGGCTATGCTAGTACAATTCAAAGAGAATAGGGTTTTGGTTGGGTACAATCAAATGGTTCAAAAGAGGTGAAAAAATGCTTAGCATGGTAGGAACATCTAGAATAAATATCTTGCATAGGGGGATCTAGTGTTAATGTATGATGGTAAATTATGAAAGCACCCTGGAAATTTGAAAATGCATTGGCTGGGAACATACAAGGTTATGAAAATAACTAGCTGATCCAAATTGGATCCTCACAAAACTTTGTAATAAGCACTTGGTTATTTTAAATCTTTTAAATTTTGTAATAAGCATGCCATTTTTTTATCTCACTTTTTTTTTTGGAAAATTTGGAAGTGGAAATGAACCGTTGTGATAGCTGGCCTTCCAAAGGCATCCCATTAAAAAAATAAATGCTTTAATGAAGGATCGTCAATGGTGATAAGAAAATAGAACTTGGGAAGCTCAAAGAGCAGAGATGAAATCTCTAAGAGTGCAACCTTCTTGGTGTTTGGAGGATAAAGGAGTCAATGAGCCTATCCATGACGAGCAAAGGTGTCTCTAAGCCATGGCAATGTGCAATTTTATTTTGTTAGTAACAATGCATAAGATTTATGAGCATGCACATCTCACCCTTTGTAATGAATTTTCTGAGAAAAATAATTCTATGTTGTTTATATTGTGTTGTTGTGTAATCTTCTCTATGGAGTTTTATTGTGGTTTTGATTTAAGTTTGATTTCTTGGGGAATTGTGTAAACTCAAAAAAATGCATTGATTGTTGGTGAATTAACAACATAATCCCCTATTGGTTTGATCTATGGTATGAAAATATCATTCTACAACACCATGCCCAATTTATTGTATGGATATGCATTTTTCTCAATCAAATAATTGTTTGATGGATTGCTAAAGTGAATTTAGTTTCATATACCACATTTGAAAACACCTTTATTAATTTTTGGAATCACTGGCTTGCTTGGGACTATTGCGTATGATTTGTACAAGGCATAATTAGTCTCCTATAGCCATCCTTTGGATCTATTCTGCCACAACCCACAACCTAATCCCAACCCCACCCCTACATTTTGTGCAATATAACAACAACACAATACATTGCTTACATGTACAAACATATATTTCAATGGCTTAATACATTCTCATCTTGTGCATTGACCTCACATATTACATGAACCATATTTACTTATCTCTATCTTATAATCATTGATTTGAGGGAGGTTGGGCATATCATTGCCTGTAGCACTCACCCCACACTTGGTATACACCATATTCATTCATCTCGGATTTCCACATTGAGAAAGAGGGAGGTGCTTCTACCATAAATTATCAGACGATTTTCACCGTTTTTTTGTAATATGAATACCAATCATTTATTGGGTTGATTATTCCTGGAGTGGCCTACAAGGATTTGCAATCAATTTATGAAACTTTGGCACTGAATTTGTATGTAGGGTATACCAATAAAAAAATGTCTTTAAAGAATTGATTTATACAGAGTATGTTGGTGTAAAAATCAACTTGGCTTATTTAATACTCATTTATATGTCTTATAAATAGTGTATCTAATGTTTTGGTGGAGGATAATAAACCTACAACAAACCATTTGCTATATCCTTGTGCATAATTTGGAATTTTTTTCAATGTCTTTACATGGGCTACATATTGTACTTCAAATTGCATTTAGGCCTCCATTCAAATTGATGCTTGTATCTTGGAGCTAATCCCATACATAGAGAACTAAATTTAATTCCAAAAATGATCCATGTTGACGAAATGGATAGGTGATAGGCCCACCATTTATGGATCATCAGGTATCATAGTAGTGGCCAAATACTTGGAGAAAAATTGCATGGTAAACATCCACATTAACGAAAAGGTGGACAAGCATTGCTGCCAGGCCTACATAGAAGCAAAGGACCACCAATGGTGGGGAGTCCTCATGAAGAATATGAGATGGGAGAACCAAAGGTCAGGTTTTCTCGGTTGGAACAAATAATTATTACATTGAAATGATTGGTGACATAGTTGATGGTGAGTAAAGATATGTAAGAAAACTCAACAAAGACTGATAATGAAGAAGCTAAGGTACATCGAGAAGAGTCCATGTGCAATTATTTGGGTAAAAACTATTTTTTTTTCTTAATATTCTCATTTTCCTTTCAAATTTGAAGAAAAACTTGAAATACCCATGTTTGATGGACAAATTAATGTTGAAGTCTTGAATATCTATTTGAAACAAATGGAATTTTACTTTGGTCTTTATCAAATCCAAGAAACTCATTATATTTCTTTTGAAAATTTGAATATGACTAGACATGCTCTATTATGGTGGGAGAGCTATGTGGATGGATTGAGGATAGGCAAGAATCCTATGATTATGAAATGAGAGGACTTCAAGGCATTACTAAAATCAAAATTTTATCCCATAGGCTATGAATAACAACAACTCTTGAAGTGGTAGTAGCTTCGGCGAGAACAAGGACAAGAGTGAAAGAATACACTTCTAAGTTTAGGAGGAATGCCATTAGGTTATCTCTTTGGAAGAACCAAGAGTGGTGGTGAAGTACCTTGAAGTAATTTTCAACCATATTCAAAGACAACTGAAGCTTCTTAGTGTGAAAACTATTGACAAGGTGAGAAAGAAGGCTCTCTGTATTGAGTTGGACTCCAAGAAGGGGAAACACCATATGGTCCAAGAAACAACTAACAAGAGTATAGATAAGAAGATGGTAGCCACAATTAAAAAAAGGAGGAATCCTAATAGGAATTGAAAACATTGTGATGTGTATGGGAACATGAAAGATAAGTGATGTAAACTTCATCTGAATTTGTATCCAAAGTGGCTAAAGTGCAAAGGGAAAAGAAAAATAAACTACCGAGACAAAATAACAAGTGGTAGAAAGAACCTATGATCTAGACAAAGTTGTAGTTTTCTCCACATTGCAATAGCCAAAGGTGAATGGAGATAAACATGCACTATTCCGAATTAAAGTTCAAGTGAATAACTAGAAGATAAATGCTCTGTTTGATAGTAATTCTCAATGCAATTTGGTTTCTGAAACATTAGTTGATGAGCTTCGTCTAGAAACTTATGATCTAGTGTAGCCAAGTTCACTATCATGGTTGCAAGGGAAAATTGTTATGAAAATGACTTGTATATGTAAAATCAAGTTTTCCATTAGTGCTAGCTATGTTGATGAAGTAAAATGTGAAGTTTCACCATTATATGCCTATGGATTGATGTTTGGAATCCCATACCTATGGGATGGTGATGCTACCTTCTACAGGAAAGAAAAAATATTACTTGGTCTAGGGTTGCAAGACATACTTCATCAAAGAACATTAAGAGAAAGAGAGAATAGCTCTTATAACAATAAAATAGGGGCAGATAATTAAGAAAGAAGCAACCTTCGTCAATGATGTAGTGGTGGATATGGTGAGGCAAATGGAGGCGATGTGATTCTGAATCCTTAATGGTCTATATTTTGAGGACCAAAATCCTTCAAATGGGGAGGTGTGATCTGAATTGGATCCTCACCAAACTTTGTAAAAATCACTTAGTTGTTTTACCTATTGTAAATTTTGTAATAATCACGTCATTAATTTTCTTAGTTCACTTTGTTTTTTGGGCAAAGTTGGAAGTGAAAAAAAACCATTTTGATGGTTGGCCTTGCAAAGGAAGTCCATTAAAAAAATTAAGGCTATAATGGAGGATCATTAATGGGGAGATGCAAAGAGAATTTGGGAAGATTGAAGAGTAGATACGAGAGCTTGAAGAGTGCAACTTGCTTGAATATTAGAGGACAAAGGAGTTGAGGAGCATGTCCATGATGAGAAAAGGTGTCTCTAAGCCATGGCCATCTACAATTTATTTTAGTGAGTAACAATCCATAATATTTCTAATCATGCATAGCTCATCCTTTGTAAGGAATTACTTGATATAACTAAAACTATGGTGTTTATATTATGTGGTTGTGTATTCTTCTCTATGGAGTCTCATTGTGGTTTTGGTTTAAGTTTGATTGCCTGGGGAAATGTGTAAACTCTAAAAATTGCATTTATCACTAGTAAATTAATAACATAATCCCCTATTGGTTTGATATCTGGTATGAAAGTCACATTCTACAACACCATGCCTAATTTATTGTATTGATGGTAATTTTTCTCATTCAAATAATTGTTTGATGAATCACTAGAGTGAGTTTATCTCCATACACCACATTTTACAATGCATCTATTAATTTTTGGAATCATTGGATTGATTGGGACTATTTTGTATGATTTTTACATGGCGTAATTAGTCTCTTACAATCATCCTTTAAATCTATTCTGCTACAAGATTCAACCCACAATGTAATCCCAACCACCCTTGCGTTCTGTGCAATATAACAACAACACAATGCATTGTTTACATGCACATCCATCTCTTTCAGTGGTTTAACACATTCTCAATGTATGTATCAACCCCACATTTGACATACACCATTTTTACTGATATTTATCTTATACTCAACGATTTGAGGGAGGTTGGTCATATTCATTCCTATAGCACTCATCCCATACCTGATGCACACCATATTCATTTATCTTGGTTTCCACATTGTGAAGGAGGGAGGTTCTTCTACCATATATTATCAGACGATTTTCATCAATTTGTTTTAGGCTGAATATTAACCATTCATTGGGTTTCATATGCCCGGAGTCACCTACAAGGATTTCCAATTGGTTTATAAAACTTTGGCATCGACTTTCCATGTAGGGTATACCAATAAAAAAGATTTTCCCTTTAAAGCATTGATTGTTGTAGAGTATGATGGTGTACAAATAAACTTGGCATATATTATACTCATTTATATATGTTATAAACAATGTATATAATGCTTTGGTGGAGGATAATAAACCCACAACAATCCATTTTCTAGATCCTTGTGCATCATTTGGAAATTTTTCATTATGTTTAGATAGGCTGCATATTGTACTTCAAATTGCATTTGGGCCTACAATCAAATTGATGCTTGTAGCTTGGAGTTGAGGCCTTACATAGAGAACTAAATTTAACACAAAGGATCAATGTTGATGAAATGGATAGGCCATAGGCCCACCATTTCTTTGATACCAAAGACTTGGTGGACACCTGCATGGTAAATTCCTGCAACTAGAACTAGAAAAATGGACAAGCATTGCTACTAGGCCTACATAGAAGAAGAGGGTCAACAATGGTGGAGATTTTCATGAAGAATATGACATGGAAGACTTGGAGGTTAGGTTTTCTTGGTTGGAACAAAACATTGCTATATTGATAGATTTGGTGATGTAGCTTTTAGTGAATAAATATAGGGAATAAAACTCAACAGAGACTGGGCATGAAGAAGATAAGGCACAATGAGAAGAGCCCACGTGTAGTGATTTTGGTAAAATCCATTCTTTTCTTCATCTTCTCATATTCTTTTCAAAGTTGAAGAAAAACTTGAAATACCCATGTTTGATCGACAAATTAATGATGAAGTATTTAATAGTTGGTTGAAACAAATGGAAGTTTTCTTTGGTATTTATCAAATTCAAGAAACAAAACATATTTTTTTTTCACNTCTTTTCAAAGTTGAAGAAAAACTTGAAATACCCATGTTTGATCGACAAATTAATGATGAAGTATTTAATAGTTGGTTGAAACAAATGGAAGTTTTCTTTGGTATTTATCAAATTCAAGAAACAAAACATATTTTTTTTTCACATTTGAAGATGGCTCGACATGCTCTATTGTTGGTGGGAGAGCTATGTGGATGCATTGAGAATAGGAAAGAATCCGATGATTAGGAAATGGGAGGAATTCAAGGCATTTATCAAAATGGACACCATTTTGTCAATTAGAATTTGATACGGAAAAGAGGAATTCTCGTGGGACAAAAGAGCATCCAATTTTTGTAAAGTGTTTTCTACATTCCCAAATTCCTAGAGCTCTTTTATAATATATGAGGTTTGTGGATTTCTAGTAAAGTTTAGATGTTCATGCATGATGCTTTGTAATTTAGATTATGTAGATTATAATTTTATGAAATATTTAACATTGATGGCATTTTAAAGTTATTCAACATTGCATATTTTTTAATAATAATAATAATAATAATAATAATATATATATATATATATATATATATATATATATATATATATATATATATATATATATATATATATATATATATATATATATATATATTCAATGAAAAGTTTTTTTATTAAAAAAAACTATTCAATAAAACATTATGTTATTATTAACATTTGAAAATAGAAATGAAAAATATTTAAGGTAAAAAAATCAGGTTGTTCCATCCTACTGTTATTACTATCCATGTTCCCAATTGCCCCTCAATTTAGACCACCAAAAGTTGACTTCACAAAAGGAGAACATTTTTTTTTAACAAGAACTAGGGAAATTTATATTAAAAAGGTGTGGATAAATCCACCACAGTACAAAAAAAGGCCATGATATACCTTCGACATATAGATTCTTTGAAATTTGAGACCACTATTACAAAATGTGTGTCCAATGTGGTTCCAACTTTCCTAACTATGACATTTCTACTATATTTCAAAGAATAAAGCCTATAAACAATCTATTTATGTATATCATAAAACAAAACATGACACTTGAAAATTTTAGAATTAGCTATCCGGTTCCTTTTTGACCTCTTGATGTCCATGCTGCTCCCAAATTGGGTTTGTTGCTGGCTCATTGAGGTCTGGGACTTGATTCACTATGGCTGGAGTTAAATTTCTAGAAGCTTCCTGGGTGTTGTCCGAGGTGTTGGGATGTTGATGATTTATTTCCATCTGATCCATACGACCTTGCATGTTCTCCATTTGACTACACTGATCCTCAATTTGGCTACGCTGGGTGAATACTTCATCCTGTAGTCTTTCAATGAGGTGCCTCTGCTGAGAGAGAGTTTCAAGCTCGAAGGTGAATGTGGAGTTGATTTCTCCCATATAAATTCTCATCCTTTGACACCCTGTACAATATTTCTTTGGGTCCTATTGATCTTGACCTGCGAAAAAATCCTGCAAGTTCGTGGCCCTTGTCTCTTTGTGTGATTTCTTCCTATTGTACATGAAACTAAGAGGGAGGTGGTTCTACAAGAGGTGAGGGAGGGCGCTCCAAGTGTAGGTCGATGGGAAGAAAAAGGGCTTGGACATGGAAGGGGGAGAGGCTATGCCAAAACATAGCCATGCTAAGAAACTCCAAGCGAGGTGGCTCAGAAAGGACATAGAAGAGAATTTGAGGGGAGTAGGGTCCAGATTAAGCTCATGGAAAATTCGAGAGAACCAGAAAAGAGAGACTACTCAAAAGCGCTGAGATAAAACTCCCCAAGAAACAATCACTGAACAATTTATGTCATATAGAAAGGAGAGTACCCAAATCTCATAATCTACCTGAAATGTTGTACTTAGACCCTTCATAGACCCGATCCAAGGACTAAACTCATCATCATCCTAATGATTCCATGTTGCAAGACTGCTACATTCTTGACCCATCTGATCTAGAGGCTTTTCCTGCCTGTTACCCACAAAATCAACTAGACGAATGATAAAACCATCCCACGCCATGATGAAGTGATCATGCCAATTCCCATTAGCATGATTTAAACCCTGATGAAGAGATCGTGCCATTACTGCTACCAATTACCGCCTCCACCTATCGAGTCTCATGCTAGAGCCTCAAGTTTCCTCTCCCGTCCCCTTGGCACGTTGGGTCCTAGTCTTATGGGTGGCTATCATTACACGAGGGGGGATAAACATTCCTCATCCTCCACACCTAATGTTCCAAGTGGTTTCCCGATGGCCAGATTGGCCATTTTGTCTGCTTCAACATTATTTCATCTAAGGACATGGAAGAAATTGGTATTTAAAGTCCTCGTGGATAAGCGAATTCTATCTATTACCCTTTTTAGACTCATATTTTTAAGATCAAAACCCTGGATCATCATTATTATGATTGTCTTCGAATCTCCAACTACGTTCACATTTTGAATTTGTCTCTGGTTTTCCAATTGAATACCTTTTAGAAGGGCATAAGCCTCTGCTTTATTATTGGTTTCCTTCCGTAGATTCCAGTAGTAGCTCAAGATTATTTTTCCTCAGGTTTCGACGAGAACCCCCCCGCACCTGCCTCCCCTAGGTTTCCCTTGGAATCTCCATCAAAGAAAAACGTGTGTTTTGATTATCTTTGAATCCAACCTTCTATGCTGAGGGAAGAATGAAGTTGCCAACAAGATTGTTGTAAATAATGAGAACTCTGGGTGGAATGAAGATTGAAGTTCGTGACCCAATCCTTCTCAGAGTTGTTTCAATTGATTAGATATTCAGTTGTCAAAGTTTTAGTGTTCATAACCTCTATCAGTTGTGTTTTGTCCTTACAAGAAACACTTTGGGTTGAGACTTTTTGCCCTGAAAAATTAGTCTATTACTTCCTAGCCAAATATTCCAGCATACAAATTTGGGAAGGGATTTCCATAGTCTTTTGAATATTGGTTTTCCATGGAAGGTGCCTTGGTAATATCTTTCCCAATGTCCCAATCAAGAATTTAAATTTGAGGGACACCTTATCTGGTGGTTCAATTCATTGTAGATAGAATCCCAAACTATTATAGAGAAGGAACATTCCCAAAAGAGGTGTTGAATTGTGTCCTGGTTCCTTTGGCAAAGAACACATGTGAAAGGTCCATGGAAACCTCTTTTCATCAAATTTTCTCCCATTAATATTTTACCATGAGTAAAAGACCAAATGAAGATATTTATTTTTGGTAGAGCATTCAGATTCCAAATATTTTTCCACTTAGTTGAAAAGTGAAGGGCCCTTGAGATGGAAATGAGAGTTTTGTATCCTTCTTTTATTGAGTACCCATCTGCTCCCCATCCTCGACTGTCCTGAAGATCTCAGAGTAAAGGGGATGATCCTTTAAGAATATTTATCAACATTTGAGCTTAATTCTGCAGATGAACGGGGGTGTCCCACAGGCTCCAAGCCTTCTAGGATCGATCTTAACTCCAAGAAGAGATACTGAAAAGAGTAAGATTATGTTCTGAAATCATCCATCTTTTCATATTGGTGATCTCCTCTGCTCGAGATGTGAGATCAATTCCCAAAATCAAATCTTGCTAGATATTGATAATTTTTCCATTTCCAGGGATCCATGAAAGGTGCTCTTTAAAGAAGGGGATTGAGGCTCGTAATAGTTTCCATATTTGTGAGACAGATTGAGTTTCTGGGATAGAATCCAGACATCTTTTCCTGACACCCAACTTATATTTTTTGATTAAGGCCATTTTCCACCATTCATTTCGACCCAAAATTAGTCTCCAGAGTAGCTTGGCTCCCATAGCTAGATTGGTCACTTTAGGGTCTCTGATTCCAAGTCCCTCACTATCTTTAGTAGAGGATACTATTTTCCAGTTAACTAGATGAATTTTTTTGGTGTTGGACTTTCCTCCTTGCCAAAGAAATTTGTGAATGAACTGGGCC
This sequence comes from Picea engelmannii, assembly GCA_009831015.1. Taxonomy (NCBI): domain Eukaryota; kingdom Viridiplantae; phylum Streptophyta; class Pinopsida; order Pinales; family Pinaceae; genus Picea; species Picea engelmannii. The sequence continues at coordinate 34,888 of ML796140.1, read as the reverse complement.
ATGTATTTCAAATCTCCCTTTGGCGCCATAAGGGAAGAGAATTGGAAGAGGGGAAGAGAGGACGAAACTAATTTTATGAGGACCACCCGACCAACTATATTGAGCCACCTTGTCCCCTAAGACTCCATTTTTTTTCTAATTTTTTGAAGAGTAAGATGCCAATATTCTTTAGGAAGCGATTTTAAACACATATGGAGACTAGGGTATTTAAAGGGGTTTCCACTCGTTTGAGATAGCAAAGCCAAGGATTTGAGCAATACCTAATCGACTAAGAGCTGAAACATTCCACACATAGATTTGGATTTTGGCCTTATTCAAAATACCTCCCAAGACTGAGAGGAAGATATCCAGTACCTACTTGATTATTCTTTCCATGACTTTAGAAGCTCCACTCAAGAGGATCGTGTCATCAACAAATTGCGAGTGATTGGTTCACTTTATGCCTTGAGCTATTTTGGGTCCTGGGATTGTTCCATTGGCGCATTCCCATTCTAGTATTCTATTGAGAGATTCTTCCATGATCACATAAAGAAGGGGGGATAGAGGGAAACCCTGTCTTAGATCTATGGTGGCTCTAAAGAAGGGGGTTGGCCTTCCGTTTAATAGAGGGGCGATCCAAGGATTAGAAATACAGGACCCAGTCCAGGATAGAAAATCTTGGTTGAACCCAAAATTTTGCATCGCTTTAAATATAAATTCATGCTCTACTCTATCAAAATCATTTTCCATATCCAATTTAATTTTCATACCTGATTCCCCTTGAAAGTTGCTTGAGTGAATTGTTCTTGCACCAGGATGAAGTTGTCCCAAATTTGTTTTCTTGCCAAAAATCCTCCTTGAATGGGGAGTATTAGTGATTTGAGAAAATGAGTCAGCTGGTTAGAAACAATTTTAGCCATGATTTTATAAGATACATTACATAAAGAGATAGGTCTAAATTTGTCTATAGAGGTCACTCCAAGTTCTTTCAGAATGAGCGCTAAAAAGGAGGAATTGGTGGCTCCTCTCATTCTTTTTGAATTGTGCACATATCTGATCATTCTAATGAAGTCCAACTTGATTATGGGCCAACACTTTTTATAGAAATGAAGAGTGAACCCATCTGGTCCTGGGGATTTATCCTCATTGAATTGATTGATTGCTTTTAAGATTTATTTTTCTTCAATTTGTTGGTTGAGATTATGATTATCTTCTTCAGATATTTGGCTTGGAATATGGGTGGGCAGATAGTCAGTTGAGTGTTCATCTGTGTTTCTTTATGAGGTGTATATCTTGAGGAAGTGGCTGGAGGTTTGTTTCTTGATTTGATCAAAATCTTTTATGATTTCTCCTGTCTTAGTTTTTATTTCTAAGATTTGATTTGTCCAATGTCTTGCGTTTGTTTGTCTATGAAATAAAGAGGTATTTTCATCACCTGCTTGCAACCCGAGACTTCTAGAATTTAATCTCCAAGTGATTTATTCTTCTTTTAATTCTTGAATGTACTCTTTGTGCGCTTTTTGTTCAGACAACATTTGACTTTGTTGGACTTATTTTGTCTCCATACCCCCTTGGATTATTTCTAGCTTTTTTTCTTTGACCTTGAGTTGTAGCGGTCTTAAGAAGAATTTTTCCTAGGATTCAAGAGCCTCTTTTACCAACTTCAACTTTCGCTCCTAGATGAACACTAGGGAACCGATGATCCATTGGTTCCATACTCACGTCATAGTGGGGATGAAATCTAGGCGGCCCGTTCATGGGGGGTTAAATATGAAAGGAATAGGACCCAAATTTTTCTGAGATTCAAAATATAGCGTGATAGGGTGGTGGTCCGATCCTGCCCACGAAAGGATCATTGAATGATCCATATGGATCTCAGTGGCCATCCGCATTTTCCACCGAATCACCATTTTGAGCCAGTGGTTTTGACAAACCATGATATTTACCCTTTTGATAGGGAATGTAATGTAATGCCATCTTCATTTGTTAATTACAGACATCATGTAATGATTTCTTGTTGGTCTTATGTACATGCCTACAACATAGCGTTAATGGAACCGATCCCATTAGAACTCGACAATTAAGGGCGCTCATGCTAGAGTAGTACTGGGATGGGTGACCACCCGGGAAGTCCTAGTGTTTTACATGCCCATGGCATTTTATAAACTTAGTCCAATTTATCCCACATGCATCATGGGAAATGTTCTCCTGTCACTCTCTCATATATAATTGAGGTGAAGGAGGCCCTTTAAGAAGGCAATGGAGTGTGATTTAAAGCTTGTTGTGAATGAAGCGTAGCCAACATCTCTTTCTTTTCAGAGATATGATACCCCATTCTACCAATTTTTGTCCTACAATGTTTTTCTCTCTTGTTCATTAATAGAAGTTGGTTTTCACTGTATTTCTGTGTTCTCCGCATTATCTTTGTGTATTTATTTGTTACATATCAGTCATATTTTTTTCTTCATGTCATTCTCAAAATAATCTGGATTAGTTGTATTAGAGCAGGCTTCTCCTTGTCATTTTGCAGAGCATGTCCTTGACGAGGTCAGGGTATAGAGAGTTGGGTCTCGAGATAGTTTCGCTTGAGGACAAATACTCTTGCCAGCCCAAGTGACCTCCCATGGCGGAAGAAAAGAGAGATGACAAAGTAGGAGATCCTTTCAAGACGTTGTTGGAGGAAGCCTTCATGTGATAGAGGAACGAGATGATGGACAACTTTGCTCAGATCCTTCGAAGACTACCAATAGAGGCGACTGAGGATTCTTCGACAAGAAGCCATTTCACAAGTGCGACAACCTTCAAGGTACAAGTCAATTTTGATATCCCCTTATTTGAAGGCCATATAGATGCATATGCTCTATAAATATGGTTGAATTTGCTAGAAGGTTATTACTCTGTCCAAAAAAAAATTGATAGTGAAAAGATGACCTTCGCGTTCCTTAAATCCCTTCTCCGTATTAGAGTTTGGTGGGAAGGTTACTGGGAGAGGTGCAATACAGATGAATATACACTATTTGGGAGAGAACCCACTTGGGCGACCTTTGTAGATTCCCTAAAGGAGGAGTTATACCCTGTTAGTAACTATGATGACCAATACATGAGATTGACAACTCTACGTCAGAAAAGAGACCAGAAAGTGTTAGAATACACCAACATCTTTCATACTTTGTGCTCAAAGTTGGGTATCAAATAATCTGAGTGACACCTAGTTTTGAAGTACCGCAGTGGTATGCACAGGTACATCCAAACATAGAGGGATTTATTGGACATCTCCTCACTTGGATATGCTTATCAATATGCAATCATAATTGAGCAGAAATTCAAGTAGCAAAGTAAGTGGGAGAAGCATGGAAAAGGAAACTCTAACTCACATAATGAAGGACAGAGAAAGGAAGGCCAACCTCAAGAGATCCAGTCCTAGATGCAGTCAAAGAAGGGTAACATGAAGTCTAAGAAAGACACCGAAAAGCGGTGCGAGTTCCACAACATCCCTTGGCACAACACTGATGAATGTCGCTCAATACATTCATTGGTGGTTGAGCTCAAAGACAAAGATCTGAACCCCGAATTGGACCTTGATTCAGAAAATAATAAAAGGAGACAAATCATTGATGCAGAACCCACTGTTATTTTCACAACTGCAACAATCCAACCATAAGAGAATCATAAGGAGGGGGAGTGACTTCCATTCATAGATGTGGGTGAAGGGGACTCCACTGCATTTTATTGTTGATAGAGGAAGCCAAAAGAGCATCATCTTAGCAAAGGTTGTCAAGCTGTTGGATTTTCCAACAACACCACACCCACAACCATACAACATTAGATGGCTTCACCAGAGTCAAGATCTTCGTGTCAGCCAGTAGTGTTTCCTATCCTACGACATCAAGCCCTTAAACAATGAGGTATTGTGTGATGTTTCCCCACTGGAAGTCTGTGATGCTCTATTAGTCCAACCATATATGTGGAGGCGTTAGGATATTTATGAGTCTCGACCCCGTAGTGTCATTGTTACTCTGGGGGGTCAACTATATAGGATACCAGAGGTAGTTCCGACCATTGTCCCACCAAAACAATGCCACAAAGTAATCTCTCATACTTCAAAGTTTATCCTCTTCACAATCTGATCAAAAGGTGAACATAAGGACACTGAAACCACTGCAGCCTCAACCCAAGACCTTTATATCCAGCAGAAGCAGATCGACAAGATTGTAGAAGAGTACCAAGATGTTCTTGTGGCACCTATGGGGGTGCCTCCACACTGCCCAGTCAAGCAAGGTTATAACATAACCCTTCATAATCTTCATGCTGCATCTTCACCGACTTATTCCTCCCACACTTAGGTACATCATCAACTAGATTGGTTGAACATATCTAATCCCTCCAACAACAGGTTCAAGACAACCTTCAACAAGCTAAGCAAGACAACTTCTTCAGCAAGGCAAGCAATGCACCAAGCTTCAAATTTAGCAGAAGTCTCCCTGTCTCCTAAGGTAACTAAACACAATGGGGACCATTTCTTCCTAAGGGGGGAGGAATGATCCAGATGGATCTTGGTGGCCATCCACCTTTTTCACTGAATCACCATTTTGAGCTTGTGGTTTTGATAAACCATGATATTTACCCTTTTGATGGGGAATGGAATTTAATGTCATCTTCATTTTCTAATTACAGACATCATGTAATGATTTCCTAGTGGTATTATGTACATGCCTACAACATAGAGTTAATGCACTGGATCCCATTATAACTCTACAGTTAAGCACGCTCAGGCTAGAGTAGTACTAGAATGGGTGATCGTCTGGGAAGTCCTAATGTTTTACATGCCTATGGCATTTTATAAACTTAGTCCAATTTATCCCACATGCATCATGGGAATTGTTCTCCTCTCACTCTCTCATATATAATTGAGGTGAAGGAGGCCCTTTAAGCAGGCAATGGAGTGTGATGTAAATCTTGTTGCGAATGAAGCGTAGCCAACATCTCTTTCTTTTCAGAGATAGGCTACCCCATTCTGCTAGTTTTTGTTGTACAATGTTTTTCTCTATTGTTCATTAATAGAAGTTGGTTTTCACTATATTTCCGTGTTCTCCACATTATCTCTATGTATTTCCTTGTTATATATCGGTTATATTTTTTTCTTCATGTCATCCTCAAAATATTATGGATCATTGAAGAGGCCGAGTCTGGTAATGCAAGAAAGGAGTTGCTTATTGAAAAACGATCTAGCCTGGAAACAATGTGGCCTGGCCCTATTCTTCTGTTGTTCTAGGTATAAAGACCTTTGGAGGGGGGGACATCAAAGAGATCCAGATATGAGATTAGATCATTCATTTTTTCTCTGAATTGATCCCTCACTATAGATCCACCTCGATTTTCTCATAACCCTCTTGTGGTATTAAAATCCCCAACTATAATAAGATTTTGTGGAAGATTTTCATTGGCTAGGTCTAGGAGGGATCTCCAACACCCAACATTTTCCAAGTAATTATTTTTCATATAAAAATTAATAATTGTGTAGATCATACCTGTGGATTTCCTGAATAGAGAGACCACCATCCAAATTTGAGACTGCAGGTGATCCTCTAGAATGAAGTCTTTCGCGTTCCAAATTGTACAGGTCCCTCCCGAGGCACCTCTCGAACTAATTTATTTTCCTTCTCCTTTTTTCCAATTTTTTTGCATTTATTGGAGGGTTTCTTGATCCCTCATTTTTGTCTCCTCGAGTAGAAGGATTGAGGGATTTTGAATTTTTATTATCTTTCTTACTTCTTCCTTTTTCCCCTACTCGCTAAACCTCTACAGTTCCAATAGACAATTTTCATAATTTACCAGTGGGTTTTTCCCCCTCCCCCCTTAGAGGACCGAGAAGTTGCTCCCTTGTGAAGGGTTGACTTATTTTTACTCGATTTTATCTCTTTTCTTAGCCCTTCCTCTAAAGTTTTTTGGATGCTTAATTCCTTCTCTCGATCTGCTATCATTTCCCTTTTGTTTCTATTAGATTTCCTGCTTGCTTTTTTTGTTGTGGCTATCTGGGTGGCCTCTAAATATGAGTCACTATCAAAAGTTTACTGTTCATCTTCCTCAAAGAGAACATGAATCTATGGAGGGAGATACGAGACAAATTTAGCTGTATTTTTCCCCCACTTGAAATCAAGATTTCTTTCTCTTTTCCTTTACTGTTTTCTTCTTGTCTCCTTTTTCCATTTTCTTCCTGATGATCCCTATGGTATTCCATGTTGTATTTTATTGGAATTATGACGAACCTATTATAACTTGATTCTCCTTTCCGTGGGGAGCTTCAGGGTCTTTCTCGTTGATCTGTGGATTTTTCGCCTTGTCCTTGTGGGAGGTTCAGGGAAGCCGCCTTCCCATTATTTGTTTTCCTTTTGAGTTATTTCCATTGATCTTGTTTCAAATCTTGCATCTCGGATTCTTTGACTTGTGTAAATCTTTTCACGAAGTGTCTGTATTCATGGAATTCTTTGCATTTGAATGGGATTTTCTCATAGTTGACATGTTGCACATAAGACCAGTTATCCATGGTTAGTTGGATTACCTCTGGAAGTCCTTTTTATAGATCCACTTCCACACAAAGTCTGGCACAAACTTGAAGCCCTTCTTGTGGTTCAACACAATCGATGTATTTTCCCAACGAGTTACCTATGTTTTTCAGGGTTTCATCGTTCCAACAATGCAAAGGGACAAAAGGAAGCCTGACCTAGACATGGACTGCTGAAGGAATGTCGTTTTCTGGACTGAAGTATGGGGTCCATTTATTGAGTTACATTCCTCTTGCACCCCTGAAATATGGTCCAATGTGAAAGATTAAATCCCTATATTTTTTTTTTCAAATAGGAATGCAACGAAACCCTTACCACAAAAGGCTGTAAACATATGCCATTGGATCGATTTTCTCCAATTTTGATCTAGCTAATGATGCATGGCTTTGGGAGAGGGCCAGAGACCCGTGAAATGCCCTATCAACCTATTTTCTTCCAATCTCAACGCTAGTGGATGGGCAATGATGGATGAACGCCCACTTTAGGAATCTCATCCATTTTTTTTACAAATCTGGAGGGAGCAGACTTGTGGGTCTTTGCATAGGAAGAGATCAAGGCATGAAAGGCCTGAAGGTTCAAGGACAAAGAGCCTATGGGGGGTCCCCCCTCTCAGAGGGGTCCATGGACGACTCACGCGAAGCCTCACAATGCTAGAACCCTAGACCAGATCCGCGACCGTTAGTCGATCGCCGGTGCAAAAATAGTACCCAAAAATGATAGTTAGTTGTTTAGTTGTTAAGCTGGGAGCACATAATGTTGGCAATGATTATTCTAGTTATTTGTTTACAAAAGGAGAACATTGTTATCCTGTGGGTAACAAAACATATAGATCAATGTAGGATGACCAAGCCTTGCATAACTTTTTTTTGGAGTAAATGAGTTTTTGTTCTAACTTCTAACACAATAGATTTTACTCTAAAATCATTATCCTTCAACCTTAAGAGAGATTATTAACAAAACGCCCATAAGACAATTTTAAGATTTATTTAATTTAAATGTGTTTGTAAAATGAATCTTCTTTTGACTTATCTCAATAGAGATGGTAGACAAAAGGGTTTGTAACATAGATAAACTTTGTTTTTATTTTTTTTACTAAATTCATTTTATCTCAAAAGTTCCTTCTTCTGCCAATTAAATTTTAATTTAAGAAGCAATTGTATTTGGCCATAATTTTGTCTCTCCCAATATACTTAGTTTAATTTAGGTGGAATATCCTTTTCTTGCATTAAAATTTTCCATGTGATGGGTGCTTGACTTGTGGAACATACTTTTAATATAAAATGAAATCACATCTAGGGACATGTCGATTATGGATAACAACTATGTAAGTAGAGAGAGATTAAATATAGAATGAAATTATCTTAGAACATGAGAATTATGGATAAGATTTGTAAGTTAGAGAGAGTTTAAAATTAGTCTATATCTTAATATCTTAATTTTGTATGCTAGAAAGGATCTAAAATGTATATCTTAATGTATATAATGTTTGGAAATGTTTATTGCCAATTTATTAGAATTTTTAAATGTTTTCTTTGCATGATTGAACAAATTCAAATTCAAATTTTCATATATTTAGCAAAATATATTTTGTGATGAGTTTTCAAACATTTTTGCTCCATACATTTCATAATATTTTATTACCTTGCTTTTTTGGTAACTTTAGTTTAGTTTATGATGCTATTATTTTCCTTTGGTTTTTCTCCATCGTTGTCTCTTCACCCTCTTAATCACTACATCTTCTTCCTCTTTTATTCCTTTCAAAAGTCGCAGTCACATATTTGTGATTATTGAAAAGCTACATGATCATTGAAAATATATTGCTAGGTGTGAAATGAAGATTAACCTTGTGAAGTATTCATTTTCCATCCAAAAACAAAATACTGTGATCTTTAAATAACATAACCACCCCAGTTTGCTTCCACGTTCCCTTTCCCCTGCTTCAGGGGTATGCTAGTTTATATTGAATTGGAATAGGGTCATATTGTAGTGACTTCTAAGGAAGAAACACATGTTCTTAACCATTAAACACACTCAATACAATACACAAAGCGCGCGCGCGCGTGTGTGTATATATATATATATGTGTGTGTGTGTGTGTGTCTTTTCTTATATGGGGACATAATGAAATTAAAAAAAAAACAAATAGATTAATAATTGAAGATGAAATTTTTCCCAAAAGTAAGCTAGGTTAATAATTAAGGATGAGTTTTATGATAAACATTGGTTTATGTAAAATTAATTGCTCTATGTAAAATTATTTAAAATAGTTTAATTTTTTATTAATAAAAAATCTAAAAATAAGATCTAAATAATTGATAGTCTAAAGCTCCCGATGAGGTTTACATTAATGGATCTTAATATTTGACACCAACACTATAATTTCAATATAAAATTATATTTTATAAATACAAAATAAAGATTCCCTGTCATGAAAATAAAGTAGAGCTTATTCTGTGGGTGTATTCACCAAATAATGGTTTCAAAGGTAAAAGGTTTTATCAAATTTGTATTTATTCTTCTTCATCATTATCATGTAGTCCCAAAATAGTTTAGACTTCATGGTAGTTTAGACTTTATGGAATGTTATAATATTTTTTTAATATTAATATAAATAAGAAATATTAAATTAATTTTATTTTTTATATTCAAATTTTATTATTTAATTTTTTTTTTATGAAAAATAAATAAATATATTTTTTATATTAAAATTAATTAATTTATTTCATATTGATTGAAGCATTTAAAAAAAAATTGAGATGATTTTTCTTTTTAATAATAGAATAACGTGTTTATACACAACTAACTATTAATTATTTAGTTTAAAAAAATTACATTATTAAACTTCACACAAGTTTCATATAGAACTTATACATTATTTTCTATCATTTCTGTTCTCAAATACAATAAAAATATATATAACTTCAAAAAATTACATTTTTAGACATGAATAAAAAAACATAAATTTATAACATAACAATCATCCTTAAGTGAAGAAAAAAACATAACACATACTTTCGAACAAAATGCTAACATTAAAAGAACTAATCCAGATCCCAAATACCAAAGTCTCAAATCCCTTAAAAATAACATTAACTCTTGAAAATACCAAAGTCCTAAATCCAAATAAAACTTGGATTTGAAAGAGAATCTATTTCACCATTAGAGGGTGGGTAAACATACACATGCAATTGTGATAAAATACAAGTTAAACTTGGATTTGAAAGGGAATCTACTTCACCATTAGAGGGTGGGTAAACATACATGTGCAATTGTGATAAAGCACAACTTTCCACATACATGTGCAAGGGTGGGTAAACATACATGTATTCACCTCCACAACTTTCCTTCCGTGGTAAACATACATGTGCAATTGTGATAAAGCACAAATACATGTATTCACCTCCACAACTTTCCTTCCTTGAGAGTGAAGGTAAAGTGGCTTATAAGATTCTTAAAATTTTGTAATTTGAAATATGTTTAAGTAAACTACAAATATTTTATAAAATATTTTCATTCTTACACATACAAAAGAAAAAGTTAATGGATGTTTTGAGCTTCATGCAAAAGATATGAGGTTGATTTCCTTTCATTGCTTTGTTGTATATCTAATTCTATGTTTTTAATGGGTTAGGCATCATAATCAACAATTTATGAATTTGCACTGATTACCATAATGAATGCGAAGAAATGCCCAAAATTTTTATTGGAAAAATAAAATTAATATAATTGAGGTATCAATAAAGCCCATTGTAAAAATAAACACCAATATTAAAATGAACTAGAACACTAAATAATATCTTAAAGTTGCAATTTTTTTATGAGAGATGAAACACTAGTGGTTTCATAGATTTTTCATCGTCATAGTTTAAATGCTTTAAAAATTTGATCTTTTCAGATGACTTAAAATTAAAAGAAAAGAAACTGATATTTTTAACCTAAAATCCAACCAGAATTATTTTTGATTCATGAAATTGCAGATATCATATGTTAACATTACAAAATTTGATTGTAATACAAGTATTTGATCATAATGAATCCATTTTTACATTAAAAAAAAATTGTAATGCAAAATTACAATTTTGAATTAAGAAAACCTCCTTACACGACTTTCAACATGGTTTACCTCTCTTAACACACAAGTGGGCAAAATGTGTTCCAAGCAACTCCCTACATACTTCTAGGACTGATGTGGCGCCAACTAGATGCACAAAGAAATCTTATCCTTGATAATATCCACGTTAAAGTTATACGTCGTGCAATACACGTAAGGGAAGGAATAATATATATTGGCAAAAATCCATAGCTAAGATGGAATAATATATATCATATATAACTATATATGGGGAATAGTATTTCTAAGTAAACCAACCAACATATTATGCGTGAAATACCATGAAAGTGCAGTGCACAAGGCCCTTTACATCACACAACTTACCACTAAAGACGCGAAATGCGACAATTTTCTATTTTGATGCAATAATTTCAGTAATATCTAATTTGATGCAATAATTTCAGTAATATCTAATTCTCTAATTTGATATAGTAATATCCCATATAATTTAATAGATCCCCGAATAATTGTGCACATCCAGATATATACTGGGACATATGCCTCTGTTGGTCCCAAAAAAATATGCAAAAAATTACTAGCCAATATAACATGGAGAAAACTAAACCGTTTTGTCCACAACCACATAAGAAGGAAGTAATCTTTTGAAGCAAAGATAAAATGAAAGGGGTATGATAATATTGTGTACGTTGACCCGCAACATCCTCCCGGATATACCAACTTCCAAAAGGCATGATGGTTCCTTCTTTTGACAATACATCTGTAGTGGTATTCCTTTCTCTTTAAATATGCATAAAAGTGATATGAGTGAAGTGAGCTTCCAATCCTTTATTTTCATCCAGAAGTGGTTGTAATAGATATTTGTGCACCTTTATCACCCCTAATCCATTTAATCATTGACATTGAGTCACCAATGACCTGTAACATGTATATTCATTTCTCAATGGCTAGAAGCATTACTAGTTTGAGAGCCATAAGTTCCAAGAAGTTGTTTATGTTGTGTCCTAATCCCACATGGAATTTGTAGCTCATTCCATCATTTATATGCAATGCACCAACAACATCACATGATTGAGGCTCTCCTTGAGAAACCTCATTGAAATAATCCCAAGAATGATCTCTATTAATCTCTTATGCTACCACATTCTTGATAGAGATACAATTCTTTCTAAAATACCAATTCCTTGCATGGCGCATTACAATGGCGGTATAAATATGTCATAAAAAACACTAGTGTTTCACACCAACCATATGCCCCCAAAAATGATTAGTGGTAAGGCTTTAAAATCCTTAACCACCAGGGTTGTGCACCATCCTCTTAAGCATTCCTCCACCTATTCATTGATCCATACAATTATGCATCCAATTAATATCTTCAACTCCTTCCACACCTGGAGAGTATGGGGACAACTCTCCGCTAAGTGATAATTGGATTCTTCATTGTATCTACAGAGAAACCATCTCCTAGGACCACATATGTTTCTATGTTGTAGTATATCCCACGTTAATGTTTGTTTTGAAGTAGGAACCACATAAAACTTTTTCATTTTGAGGGACAATGAAACTTCTAGACTTCCCTCCACCACCAAACTGATACCACCTGTTCACTTGCATAAATAAGTGTAATATATCCATCCTTTGGGGTGTAATTACCAGAAGAAATGTTTTTTCAAACCAAATACTCCTCTCTATCAAGCAGAAGAACATGACTAGTCTTCAATTTGTCAACAAAAGTTCTCCAAGTTTGAATATCATCCCCTCTAAACTCCAGGTATTTAGAAGGATACCATCCTTGTCCCCACATAGAAGTAGAAGCAGGGTAAGAAAAATGTGCTAGTTTCAGAAATCCCCTATTTCTCAAGTGTTGACTCCATATGAACAGGAAGGATGTGTGCTGGTACACTCCCCACCCACGGATCCTCCCCTAACTGAAGCCTAGAACCATCCCCGACTTTCTAGGAAAGACCATCGATCAAAGGGAAGGATACTATTGCATCTTTCCAGATCATAGAGGCATTTATACATGATTTTTGAGGTCTTCAAAGCTAGTCTTCAATAGACTCAGAAGTTATTTAGTTTTTGTTGGATTTCTTGAACCCATATCCCATTCCCACCAATCAATCTCCAAATGCTTTTTATTTCTAGGGATTTTGAAAATAGAAATATACTTTTAAATCCCAACCACCTAAGCATTTTGGAAGGGAAAGGGCATTCCATTTGATCCATGAGATTCCCTTTTTGTCGATGTTTCTCGACCATAGAAATCAGAAGCATAGTCTTTCAATACTCTCTAAAACCCCCTTTGGAATCTAGGATAAAGACATCCAATAGATTAGGATAACCTCTAGAGCCGCCTTGAAAAGCATCATTCACACTCCCTTAGATAGCCACCTATGGCACCAACATGATATTTTTTTTCATACTTAACGATTAGCCAGTTTGAGTCCTTCCTAAGATAGGTATTTGACTTCAGCCAGAAACCAAGATATTTTAATCCATCATCATGGAAATTGTCTTATAAGGAAATAGGGATATGATATATCACACATTTGCCTCATCTATCCCTTCACAAGTGATAGTGGATTTTCCGATATTAACTTGCATTGTTGTAGCCATACAATAAATATCTAGGATCTCTGTTAAATTTTCCACATCCCTTCTCAATCCATCACAAACTATAAGAATATTATGGAGGCTAAGAGGAGGGATATTTGTCTAGCTAAAGGTGACGAAAATACCAAGTTTTTTCCATCAATATGATAACTTTCGCAAGAAAAATAATACCATCTAGAAATTAAAAAACTCGCTAGAGAAAAAGTTAATTTGTTTGAAGACATAGCAAGGGCTACTGTATCACATTTTGATACCCTATTCAAGGATTAAGAAAGAGTTACAATTGCATAAGTGGTCATGATCTCACATTTCTTCCCAATTTTGTTAATGAAGATGATAATTGAGCAATAATGGAGGAGATTTCTAATGATGAGCTCAAAGAGGTATTACACAATTTCTAGAAAGAAAAAAGTCAGGACCCTGATGGGTCATAAGGTTCTTGTTGAATTCTTCTTAGTTTTTTATGAACTTTTAGAAGAAAAACTTATTAAGGTGATCGGAGATTTCAGAACAAGTGGTAAGGTCTTAGTTGCCTTCAATACCTTGTTTATATCACTTATTCCTAAGATACATAATCCTACCACTTTTGAAGAATTTAGATCAATATCCCTTTGTAATTGTATCTATAAAACTATGGCTAAGGTTATAGTCAACATGGTCAATAGGTTAATGTCAAAGTCTATCTCTAGTGATAAATTTGGCTTCGCGGATGGGAGACAGATACATGAGTCTATTTGGGTGGCCCAGGAGGGTCTACACTCGATCAAAATGATAAAATTGAAGGATGTTATTAAAATTGGCCTCTCGAAAGCTTATGACCAGGTTAGTTGGTTGTATATACAGATGATGATAACATACCTTGGATTTTGTGTTCCCTTCATCAGTTGGGTAATGAGTTGTATATCAATAGTCTCATTCACAGTCTTGATTAATGGTGCAACATTTTCGACCTAGAAGAGGGCTAAGGAAAGAGTGCATATTATCCCCACTCATGTTTCTAATTACGGAAGAGGGGCTCAGTTGATCAATCCTTTCTACAAAGTGGTTGGGGTGTTTCAAAGGTGTAACACCCCTTTCACTCAACTACCCAGGGTTACTATAAGACTACTTGGTAGATAACCCAGAATAACTGTAGCGCACCTTAGCTACCGTGTAGGTGTTACTACGCAGAATAACACATTCTCATTCATAGTTAATCACGTGAATTTATGCAATGAAATACATTTAAGCTCAGAGTACTCATAAGAGTCATTTTAACATAAATAATCCATGGCAAATACATTAATCCAAATGCACAGCAGAATGCATGATCATTTTAATACATAGAGATACAAAACATATTGATAAAATGTGATAAAACATAGTTAGACACTTATCTTGTAACAATGGTGAAATCCACCAACCAAGTGCAGCCCTTCCACGAACCTCCCAACCTTAGACCACACTGCTCATCATCTCAACAATGGATCACCCCTGAGCTGGGACTGAGCTCCACCCCAAGGCAAGGAATCCTAGGGTAGGCTGAGGTTACAGGGAAAACAACACAGGAATATCTGGAAGGATTCTTCCCAAAGATGCCATCTTACGCCCACTACTGCCAGACTCTCATTCCCCACATGCCTGTTCCACCCGGGAGTATACACCTTCACACGTACAGTCCATCGGTGCTAACCTCCCTCTCTGGGTCTCAGCAACGGACCGGATCAGGAAGTCTAAGAGCTCGTAGCTGGTGCTGGGCACTCTCTGGAAGAAACCACTTCCCAACAAACTCTTTCACCTGGAAAGAGTTGCTCACAGGCCTGACAACCCGCCTCTTCCAACCACAGTCGCCTCACTCACCCAAAGAGAGGTCATACACAAGCTCAACCCAAGCTTACTCTGGACAGTATGCCACGCGCAGTCCATCACTACGTGGCCGCAACAACCAATTGGGAAAAACAGACGCGCGCTTCCCAAATAGGTTCAACATTCACCGGATAGTCTCCCCGTTTTTGGTTTCGGGATTGTACGAGGGTACTCTTGCAGAGGTCAGATGGGTTCCCCCTCAGACAGTCAGGTAGAATGGAGAAGATCCCCCCCCCCACGGTTCATCTCGGCTATTATATTTGCATGCACCAGGGTTGACACTTGTCACCCTGGGAAATGCATGTGTTCCCATAGTATGCATCCCTTTTGCACGTTTTCCCTTGCCAGGAACTTAGGATAAAATAAAATACACATGTCTTTTGGGAAATAATATTAAAATATTATTCCCAGGCTTAAGCGCCCCCCCCCCAGGCTTAGCCCCTAGGCTCAACACTTAGCTCCTTTTTGCCCACCTTCCAGCCCCTAATCCCTTGCCCACTCTGTGGATGCTCAATCCCCCTTCACTCATTCATCGTGGTCGGTCTGCACCTGGCGGTGTTTATATTTTATTAATCATTCCGCATACATACAAGTACATCAGCAGGCTCCTGGCCTTCAACACTTAGGCTCCCTGGCCTAACAAACACATAAGCCTACCAACTTATACAAAACATGGCTCACCAGCCTATAGACATGTTTACAATTCATTTCATATATCATGATTTGCAACGGGGCTCGGCCTTGGGGACACTACAATCCCCCTCCCCTTATTTTTGCACTGTCCTCAGTGCAACTTACACTGTCTCTACAAGTCTTTCAAAATTTTCAAAAAGATGCGGGTACTTTGCCCGCATTACTTCTTCATGCTCCCATGTCATGTCTTCAGGACCGTACCAGGTCCACTGGACCTTTACAAGCTATATAGCTTGATTTCGGAGCTGTTTGCTTTTCCTGTCCAATATGCGCACATGATGCACTTGCAGGACACCTTCTGGTTCCACATGAATCACAGTCCAATCGATAACATGATTAGCATTAGGTACATATTTCTTAAGCAATGAAACATGAAACACATTATGTACATTCATAGATGCAGGTAATGCAAGCATGTATGCAACTGGCCCAATCCTTTCTAGGATCTCAAATGGCCCACAAAATCTTGTTGCCAACTTGGCACAACTTCCCAGCTTCATGGAACTCCTGTTAGTTTTCACTTTCAGGAAAACATGGTCACCCACTTTGAATTCTCTATGGGTTCTGTTACTATCAGCATAAATTTTCTGCCTATCCTGGGCAACTTTCAGATTCTATTTGATTTTTATCATTTGATCTTCCATCTCTTTGAGTAGTTCAGGTCCAACTATTACTCTGTCAGCTGGATTATCCCAACTCACTGGAGTGTTGCACTTTCTTCCATAAAGTACTTCGAATGGGCTCATCTTCAGAGATGTATGATACCCATTATTGTAGGCGAATTCTACCAAATGCAGGTAGTCTTCCCACCTTGATGGTTTATCCATCAAATACATTCTCAGCATGTCTTCTATTACTCTATTTACTCTCTCTGTCTGTCCATCAGACTCAGGATGATACGCTGTACTAAAGTTCAGATTCATTCTGAATCCTTTGAACAGTCCTTTCCATAAATTCGAAGTGAATTTCGGGTTCCTATCAGATACAATTGTCTTAGGAATTCCATGCAAGCGTGCAACTTCTTTTAAAAAGATATCAACAACATCTACTGCTCTGTGGGTGGTTTTCAGTGGAATAAAATGGGCAGCTTTAGTAAGATTGTCCACCACCACCATGATTGAATCATGCTGCTTTCTTGTTCTGGGCAATCCTGTGATAAAATCCATTGTTACCACGTCCCATTTCTACTCAGGAATAGGTAAAGGCTGCAACAAACCTGCTGGGTGTTTATGCTCAGCCTTAACCTTTTGGCACTCCATACATTTGGCGATGTATTCAACAATTTCTTTCTTCAAACCCGGCCAAAAATAATGGCTTTTGACTGCTGCCATAATCTTTTGATATCCAGGATGTCCAACATAAGTCACGTTATGCATCTCTTTTAGAATTGCCAGCTTCAATTCTCGGACATTGGGTACATATACTCTGTTCTTATGCAGAAGTAAACCATCAGTTCCCAAGGTGTAACTTTCCTTGGTTTGTGGTTTCTTATACTGCTGTAGCTTTTCTACAAGTCTTTTGTACTGTGAATCAACATTTGCAGTTTCAAGAATTCTGTCTTTAATCTCAGTTCTGTATATGCTAATGGCTGTAGCATGTAATTCGTGCACTTTTCTGCTGAGTGCATCAGCCACCTTATTTTCTTTCCCTTTGATATGCTTGATATCAAAGTCATATTCACACAGAAATTCCAACCATCTAATTTACCTGGCATTTAAGGTTGGCTGATCAAATAAATATTTCAGACCATTGTGGTCTGTTCTTAATTCGAATTTCTTGCCCATGAGGTAATGTCTCCATTTCCTCAGGGCGTGGATGATTGCTGCTAGCTCCAAATCATGAGTGGAATAATTCTTCTCATGTTCCTTCAACTTCTGGGATTCATAGGAAACTACAAATCCTTCTTGGTTGAGAACACCTCCCAGCCCCTCCTTACACGCATCTGTGCACACTACATAATCCTTGTTTGGATCTGCAATCCTCAGGATTGGAGCACTAGTGAGCAGTTGCTTCAGTCGCTGGAAGCTGCTCTCACATTCATCAGTCCACTGAAATTTCTTCTCTTTCCTTTGCAAGGAAGTGATAACATGCGCTATCCTTGAGAATCCGGCTATGAACCTCCTATAATAGCCTGCCAAACCCATAAAAGATCTTACTTCCGCCACATTTCTTGGCGCTGGCCATTCTCGAATGGCCTGTACCTTCTCAGGATCCACAACGATCCCCTCCTTTGATATAATGTGTCCCAAGTAATGGATCTGCTTTTCGTAAAATGAGCACTTGCTCATTTTTGCATACAACTGGTGTTCTCTCAACACCTGCAGCACCATTCTAAGGTGTTGTTCGTGTTCTTCCTCTATCTTGGAATACACCAAGATATCGTCAAAGAAGACTATGACAAACTTGTCCAGATAATTTCTGAACACTCCATTCATTAAGCACATAAAGACAGCAGGCGCGTTGGACAATCCAAACGGCACCACTGTAAACTCATAATGACCGTACCTTGTTCTGAAAGCGGTCTTGCTGATGTCCTCATCCCTTATTCTCTATTGGTGATATCCAGATAGGAGATCTATTTTCGAAAATATTTTTGCATCCTTCAACTAATCAAAAAGATCATCAATCCTCAGCAGAGGATACTTGTTCTTGACAGTGACCTTATTCAACTGCCGAAAGTCAATGCACAACCTCAATGCCCCATCTTTATTCTTCATGAATAGGACTGGGGCTCCCCACGGTGACATGTTGGGATGAATGTAACCTTTCTTTAGTAGCTCTTCGAGCTGCAATTGCAACTCCTTCAGCTCTTGCATACTCATTCTATACAGAGCTTTCGAAATTGGAGCTGTTCCAGGCATCAAATTTATAGAAAAATCGATGTCCCTCCTCGGAGGTAGTCCAGGTACCTCTTGAAATACATCCTTGAATTCTTTGAGTACCTTGTGGTTTTCCAAATTCGATACTACATCTTGGGATGCTTCTTCCACCCGAGCTGCAAATAATTGACAGCCTTTCCTGTAACATTTCTTCAGCTGCATGGATGATATTTCCCTCACAGCCACGACTCTGGGAATTCCTTGGACTGTTACCTGATTTCCCTCTTCGTTTAGGCATGTGAACCTCTTGTTATGGAAATCCAGAAGGGCATGGTGCTGGTCCAACCAGTCCATCCCAATTAAGCAATCATATGAGCCTAAAGGCAAAATGTTCAATTTAGCCTTAGTGCTCATTCCTTTCATGTCCACTGAACATGACTTAACCAATTCAGTGACCTTTCTCTTGGTCCCTGTGGCCAACTGCACTAACCAAGACTTCTCATGTTTGCTCCTCATTAGATGCAAACCCTCCACCACTCTAGGATCTACATAACTATGGCTAGCCTCTGAATCAATTAAAATAACAAGGGGTCGGTTGTTAATCATACCTTCCACTTCAATCTTGTGTGATTGAAATTCTGCTTGCTTGTTGTCCAGGGCTGTGTAGATCCTCAACATTCTGCTGCCCATATCCTCCACTATTTTAGCTTGCTGAACAGTATGTACCGTTCTCGCCTTACCATTTTTATGGGGACAATCTCTGTACTTGTGGTTTCCTTGACAGCCCCAACACTGAATGGGCGCCAGTCTCTGTCTTTGTGTTCCCTCTTCAGTCCTTCTCGGCTCTCTAAACGATGGCTGTCCCTGATGACTATTCCTGAAAAAGGAAGGCTTGTCTCCCTTCTGCCTATGTTCTTTCTTAAAATTCTTCTGGTCATCCCAGACCTTCCGAAGGATAGGTCTTTCTCCTTGCTGTTCATACAAGCATTTTACTTTTCTGATGGTCTCTTCCATGGTCTTAGGATCGTCATATTGAATCTTATCACTCATGGAAGGTGGCAGTCCACTGAGATACCTCTGAATTTTAACATCTTCGTCTTTGATGAATGGGACATACTTCAGTAGTTCCAGAAAACTTTGTTCATACTCATCATTGGTCATACTGCCCAACTTGAGTTTGAAGAACTCCTTCATCTTTCTGTCATAGTATATTTTAGTTAGGTATTTCTTCTCGAAATACCTCTTAAATTCCTTCCAAGTGACCTCTTTCTCTCTGATGTGCTGCACCTGCACAAACTGATCCCACCACATGGATGCTTTTCCTTTCAGTTGGTACATTGCAATTCTTCCTTCTGCATGGGCGGAATAATTATGCAATTGGAAGTATTTCTTCATGCCAAGAAACCATGTCTCATCATCTTCCTCCTTCTTATGTTCTCCATCGAATGTTGGAGGCTTAATCTTGTTCATCTCTCCTTTCAATTCCTCCCTTCCAGATTTTCGATGTTTTCTGGTAGGGGATGGGCTCGAACTACTGTGTGTCTTACTGTCAGAATGTCTTTGGGAGCGACTAAGATGTCGACTACCACTCCTCGACCTACTTCTTCTCCCATGGGTTCTGCGACTCTCCGTTGTACTGGAGTCTCTTCCTTTCTTGAGTTTCTTCTCTATTCTTTCCAGACTCTTCAAAAATTTTAAGTTTAATGCACCCTGCCGATCCCTGACTTTCATGAGCTTTCGGCTATCATCTCGACGATCCTTGGCCTCTCTTTGCAATCCTTCAAGGATTTTCATTATGTGTTCTTCCTTATTCTTCTCTTTTCCGTGCCCGTTGGAGTTCGATCCTTCGACTCCTAGGTTAACATCCTTTCCTTCCTGTTCGTCTTCTCTTTCAGGGGTAATCTGCACTCTTCCCCACTCCATACTCGACGTTGGTTAACTGGAATCCCGACCTTTGTTGAACTCTGCACACGCACTGTGCAATTCAATTCGAAGTTTGTCAGTCCATTAAACCTTCACGAACAATCCACAA
>ML796139.1:288487-307863 GCA_009831015.1 Picea engelmannii | reverse complement strand
GGTAAAAATTCTAGCTCTTGATTTTCTATAATTATGGAGATACACTCTGTGGAAGATAGGGTTTGTGACCAGTCCTGAAGCTAGTCAATAAACAAGTGTTCCGGGTAAAACAGTCATAAATTCTTCATCGAGAATCCAAATGACGTGGGAAAAAATTAATTGGAAACAGTATGGACTGTAGTTTCTTGTGTGAGAGTTTCAGAATCGGATGTTAAATATTGAGCGCGGGGAATTATGTACAAGTTTGATCTCCTTAATAGAACCGAATTGAATAAAGTCTACCATTCTTTCTATAACTTCTTTTTGGGGAGGATTCAAGGAGTGGAACTTGGAGGAGTTTCATAGAATACATTGAGTAATATTATATACAGGATCAGAGTACTCTAAGAGTTGAAGAATTGCAGAAATTGAAGAAGTCTCGGGAAGCATTATCAGGTTATATGTGATGATTTAATGTAAAGTTTTATTATCTCTCATATATTCTTGGGTGGAAGGAAGGGGCAAGGATGGAGAGTTCAAATCTCTCTTGATATTGGAGGATTGTATCTTCCTCTTGGAGGTTTATCCCTCCCTTTACATTTGGAAGCTGTAGCTACCTTTGGAAGTCATTACATCCCTTGAACAATAATTATTGATTATTTCTCATATATTGTGCATGGTGTATTGTGGTGTATTGGTGTAACTCTTATACTATTGTTCATTTCTCATTGGATATAGTTGAATGGTTTAAGTATAAGTTGAAAAATTTTCTAAATAATACTTGATACTAATTCACCCTAGTGTGTTTGGAAGCAAGAGAGTGAAGAAAAGAAGATATAGACGAATCCGGAAAATTGTTTAATATCGAACCTGTAACTTGACTGTCAACGAATGAGTAGAGTTTGAGGAATTGAGAATCAAGAAATTTTGTGTGAGTAGGTTGATAGCTAATAGATATCTTCTTTTATGCTTGATGAGTTCATTGTGAACCTCTTGTTTATGCGAACAGAGGTATTCTGATTATATGTCATTTAGTTTTGCATGAATATACAGTCGACCGAGGGTTTCATACACAGAGAGAGATTCAAAGCCCAATCAACTTGAATCTATTGTATTAGAAACTCACAAATTCAAGGAGTCAGATTCTTTTTTGTAGTTAGAATTGAGTGTTCTTGATCGAATTTCGGAAAAGGTGCTGCGTTGATCAATTGCTACAAGTGAATGGAAAAGGGAGAAAGGGTTAACCAGTTTGATTGCCTCGTTGTTTTGTTCTTGAGGACCGACTGTCCCAGTTGAGTATCGCATTCACATTTGTGTAGTGGTCTTATCATTTTGATAAGGCGATGAATGCCACTTCTAGTAAGAAGTTTTGAGTGTGTCGGTACTCTATTGAACATTGCGACCCAAAGGACCTATACAACAATACACGTTTTGTTCATTGTGATTAGGGTATAAGCACATTGATGTAGTTGCATGGAGGGTAGAGAATTCTTACCTTAGGTGGAGAATTAAAACTAGTAAACTTAAAGACTTGCACAGTGTTAGTAATTTCTAGGCTTTTATCAACTCTCTACCACCAATTTTTGGCATCAAACCAGGAGTTTTTCTTAGTGTAATAGAGAAAAGACATGGTAGTTCGTGTTGGTGGAGCTTGGGGTCGTGGCAGAGGCCGACCAACAGCAAATGCAGAGATTATGGAGGAAGTGAGAGAGTTAAGAGAACGCATAGCAGCTATGGAATTGGGCAGACAGAGAGATCCAGTGGCAGGAGATGTGAGCGAGCCTGAAGATGAGAGACATGAAGAGGAAGCAGTTCCTATGGCAGAGACACCTGAAATGAGATGTACTCGGTCCATTTTAGGAACCGCATCAAGGCCAAATCCTAAGTTGCCTACCTATGAGGGAAGCCTCATTGTTGAACGCCTCATTGATTGGATCAGTGATCTAGACAAATACTTTGAGTATGATGAGATTGAGGAGAACAAGAAGGTCAGATTGGCAGTGACACGATTGAAAGGGCATGCATCACTATGGTGGGATAGTGTGCAAGCTGAAAGAAGAAGGAAGAATAAGCCATTGATCAAGAGTTGGGATAGGATGGTGGCCAAGATGAGGGCCAAGTTATTACCCAAGGATTACGAGATGACTCTGTATAGGCAAATTCATAATCTAAGACAAAGATTGTTGATTGTAAGAGAGTATACTGAAGATTTTTACGAAGTAAACTTGAGAGCTGGCTATGTAGAAGGATCGGCAGAGAAGACTGCTAGATATATAAACGGTTTGAGAATGGAGATTCAGGATGAGATCAACATGATGTCTCCTAGAACAATGGAAGAGGCATATCAATGTGCCTTGAGAGCAGAAGAAAATCTACTGAGGAAGCAAAACTTCAATAGAGGAAGAGGTTCAGCCAAAGGAAGAGGACAAACAGCTGAAAGGGAGAAGTTTGCAACCCAAAAGAGGGAATCTAGCAATTCAAATCAGCAGGAGTAGCAAAATAGGGGCAATGATCCAAGAGGGGGAAGACCTTACCAAGGAGGTAGAGGTAGAGGGAGAGGCAGAGAGACTGTCTTTCGTTGTTACAAGTGTAACAAACTAGTTCACAGATCTTTTGAATGCCCAGAGAAAGAAAACATAGGACAGAGAGGGGCCTATGTAGCTCAGAATGAGCAGTAGCAAGAACAATTGCCTGTGGCTGAAAATTTATCGGAGACTGGAGAGGCTTTGATGATAAACAAAGTATTGTTGAAGCCTGAGAAGGAAAGTGCAGAACCTGCTCAAAGGAAAGCCTTGTTTAGGACTATGTGCAAGGTCAAAGGAAAATGCTACAAGATGGTGATTGATAGTGGAAGCACTAACAATCTGGTTTCCACAGAGATGGTGGAGAAGTTGAACTTGAAGAAGAGCAAACATCTCGTTCCCTACAAAGTATCCTAGTTGCACAAAGGACATCAAATCCTGGTAAGTGAACAATGTGAAGTTTATTTGCAAGTAGGTACTTATAAAGACAAGATTGTATGTGATATTATGCCCATGGATGTATGTCATGTCCTTTTGGGTAGACCATGCCATTTTGATAAGGGGGTAGTCCACGAGGGTAGAAGGAATTGTTATAGTTTCAACAAGGATGGGATAAAGTATGTGTTACTGCCTTCGCAAGAAGGTGGTATAGTGGAACTGCAGGCAGCAAAATTCTTAATGTTGACTGGAAAAAAGTATTTGCGGCAATTTGAGGAGGAGAAATTGAACTATGTTATGATGTGCAAGCCCAAAGTAGTTATGATGAGGACTATTGTTTCATATCTGCCTGAATAAATTCAGAGAATGTTGGCTGAGTTTGGTGACATAATAGTGAATGATTTTCCCAATGAGATACCACCAAAGAGAGATGTCAACCATCACATTGATTTCATTCCTGGAGCTAGTTTACCCAACAAGGAAGCCTATAGGTTGACACCTCAAGAGAATGAAGAGATCAGAAAACAAGTACAAGGACTGCTAGACAAAGGGATGATTAAAAAGAGTTTGAGCCCATGTGCAGTACCAGAAGAGTTGAGCCCAAAGAAGGGTGGTGAATGGAGGATGTGCACGGACTCACGAGCTATTAACAAAATAACCATCAGATATAGGTTCACATTTCCAAAGACGGATGACATAATGGACTATCTAAGTGGAGCAGCACATTTCACTAAGATAGATCTGAAAAGCGGATATCATCAGATCAGAATTACAGAAGGGGGTGAGTGGAAGACGGCCTTTGAAACAAATGAAGGACTATACAAATGGTTGGTTATGCCATTTGGATTATCGGATGCTCCAAGCACATTCCTGAGATTAATTAATGAAGTCATGAGGGATTTCATAGGCAAATTTGTGATAGTCTACTTGGATGATATACTAACTTTCAGTCAGTCAAAGAAAGAGCATTTGAGGCTTCTAAGATGTGTCTTGGAAAAGTTGCAATCAGAGAAATTGTTGGTGGATATCAAGAAGTGTTCATTCATGAAATTTGGGTTAGTATATTTGGGATTTGTGATCTCAAAAGATGGTTTGAAGATGGATCTGGAGAAGGTGCAAGCAATCATGGATTGGCCTTCACCGCGAAGTATTTTTGAGGTGAGAAGTTTCCATGGTTTAGCAAGTTTTTATAGGAAATTTATAAATCACTTTAGCGGTATCTTCTCTTCGATTATTGAGACCATCAGAAAAGACAAGCAGCCATTTACATGGATAGCAGAGGCAGAAAGTAAGCTTTAGCTATTATAGAAAAAGATTACCGAGTAGCCAATCTTGAGGTTACCAGACTTTGGAAAACCATTCCAAGTCACATGTGATGCTAGTGGATTAGCCATTGGGGTAGTGTTCAGTCAAGAAGATAAACCAATGGCCTATTTTAGTGAAAAACTAAATGATGCAAAACAGAAATACTCCTCGTATGACAAGGAATCCTATGGTATAGTTCAAGCCCAAAAACATTGGAGGCATTATTTGATGCCTAATGAATTTGTATTGTATTCTGACAATCATGCTTTGGAGTACATAATGCAACAGCCTAAGTTAAATCAGAAACATGCCAAATGGGTGGAGTTCCTGCAGAGTTTCACTTTTGTGCTGAAGCATATTAGTGGACAATCAAATCGTGTAGCCGATGCATTAAGCAGGAGGACCTTAATTGTACAAGAAACTGAGATACAAGTTTTAGGATTTGAATATCTTAGCGATTTGTATGAAACTGACAGTGATTTTCAGAATGCATACAGAGCTTGCAAGAACCCTGTAGAAGTGGGCAGAGAATTGTGGATTGAATATATGTTGCAGGATGGATTACTTTTCAAGAACAGTAAGTTGTGTATCCCAAGCTTCTCAATGAGGGAAAATCCGATCCAAGAAAAGCACAATGGTGGAATGGTTGGTCACTTCGCAAGTGATAAAACTTATGGGCAGCTAAGTCATTTCTACTTCTGGCCAAGGATGAGATCTGAGGTTGAGAAATATGTGAGCAGATGTAGGATCTATCAGGGTGCCAAGGGAAGAAGCCAAAACACAGGTTTATATACACCATTGCATGTTCCTACCAGACCTTGGGATTCTGTAAGTATGGATTTCATTTTGGGTCTGCCAAGAACTCAGAAAGGGAATAATTCAATCTTTGTAGTGGTTGATAGGTTTACCAAAATGTCACATTTTCTTCCATGTTTCAAGACAAGTGATGCTACATATATTGCTAACGTGTTCTTTAATGAAGTTGTAAAGCTCCATGGTTTGCCTACAAGTATTGTCTCTGATAGAGATGTGAGGTTCACAGGTCACTTCTGGAGAACATTGTGGAAAAAGTTGGGTACCAAGCTAAACTTTAGTTAGGCCTATCATCCACAGTCTGATGGTCAGACTGAGGTAGTCAGCAGGAGTCTGGGTAACATGTTGAGGAGCTTGGTTGGAGAAAATCCAAAACAATGGGATAGAGTGTTGGCACAAGCTGAGTTTGTCTATAATGACTCTCCAAACAGAAGCACGGGTATGAGCCCATTTTCGATTTTGTACGGTATGCATCCTAGAGGGGTGTATGAACTATGAGATTTGGGGCAGCTGGAAAAGAGGAGTGTAGATGGAGAATATTTTGCAGCTAGGATTAGCAAGTTACGGGAGGAAGTTAAGGAAAGGCTACAGAAAAGTAATGCAAACTATAAAGAAAGATATTATTCTAAAAGAAGAGAAAAGAACTACGAAGTAGGAGATATAGTGTTGGCTTATCTAAGAAAGGAGAGGTTCCCTAAAGGGGAATATAACAAACTAAAGCTGAAGAATATCAGACCATCTAAAATCCTCAGAAATTTTTTTGCCAACGCTTACGAATTGGAGATGCCAGCAGGAGTTGGCATATCTCCTATTTTCAATGTTGCTGATATATACCCTTTTACAAAAGCTAATACAGGTCAGATTGCAAGAGACAAAGATGTTGAAGA
Organism: Picea engelmannii; assembly: GCA_009831015.1. Taxonomy (NCBI): domain Eukaryota; kingdom Viridiplantae; phylum Streptophyta; class Pinopsida; order Pinales; family Pinaceae; genus Picea; species Picea engelmannii. The sequence continues at coordinate 301,919 of ML796139.1, read as the reverse complement.
TGATTTGCAGTGGTTGAAGCAGATGCCAGTAGCACAGAAATTGGAAGCAGAGGAGATCTTGGACACTAAAATTGCAAAAAGCACTAGACAGAAAGACTACTTGGAGTATTTGGTAAAGTGGAAAGCACGTCCCGTAGAGGATGCCACTTGGATGAGTGCAGCAAAGATAGAAGACAAGGGTTTTGTTGTTGCTGATCTAATGGACAAGGGTTCATTATTTTCCACCCTGGGAGTCTGATGCAGGGGCATCTAATTAGGGCCAACAATGTGATAAGTTTTGTCACATGTTGTGGCTTGATATGGAACAAGGAATCCTAGGGCCAAAGAATCTTTTTTTTTTATTGTTGATTGGCTTCATTAATGAGACTAGGAGTGGATTGTTAGTCGAGGAGTTTGAATAGGAATAGTGGTTATCTACAGCTCCCTGCAAGGAGATTGAACCACTTGGCTAGGTTGTTACCAGTTTTCTAGGGATTAGTTTTGCTAAGATTAGAAAGGATCCCTCAAACTAGGGGAAGGTGGTTAGGTTTGGGGTTGTTAGTGTGTTTGGAAGCAAGAGAGTGAAGAAAAGAAGAGATAGAGGAATCTGGAAAATCGTTGAATATGGAACCTGTAACTTGACTATCAACGAATGAATAGAGTTTCGGGAATTCATAATCAAGCAATTATGTGTGAGTAAGTTGATAGCTAATAGATATCTTCTTTTATGCTTGATGAGTTCATTGTGAACCTCCTGTTTATGCAAACAAAGGTATTCTGATTATATGTCATTTAGTTTTCCATGAATATACAGTCGAACAAGGGTTTCATACACAGAGATACATTCAAAGCACAATCGACTTGAATCTACTGTATTAGAAACTCACAAATTCAAGGAGTCAAATTCTTTTTTGTAGTTAGAATCGAGTGTTCTTGATCGAATTTTGGAAAAGGTGTTGCATTGATCAATTGCTACAAGTGAATGGAAAAGGGTGAAAGGGTTAATCAGTTTGATTRCCTCACTRTTGTGTTCTTGATGACCGACTGTCCCAGTTGAGTATCGTATTCACATTTGTGTAGTGGTCTTAGMATTTTGATAAGGCRATGAATTCCACTTCTGGTAAGAAGTTTTGAKTGTGTCGGTASTCTATTGCACATTGCGACCCAAGGGACMTATACAGTGATACACRTTTTGTTCATTGCGATTAGGGTATAAGCACATTGATGTRGTTGCATGGAGGGTAGTGAATTCTTACCTTAGGTGGAGAATTAAAACTAGTAAACTTAAAGACTTGCATAGTGTTAGTAATTGTTAGGMTTTTATCAACTCTCTGCCACCATCAACCCTTGCCAYTATCAACTTCCTTTCATTTCCACACAGACTCCTCTTCAAAACAAATACCACARAACAGGGAATGAATAAGTGAAATTGGGATCGTGAAGGGGGTGTATTTAGCGAAAAATGGTAGAATGGGGGGRTATCTCATGGATATTGTTCAAATGATACATCAACCATGCCATCTCTGATATCAATTCGTAGTCAAACTTCCTTACTATTCAAAAATTTAAAATTTAAGCAATACTTTCTTTCCAAAAAAACAACCCAAAATTGATGCTTGCTTCACAGTAACAAATTGCACAGAAATAAAAATGATTATTATAACAATATTGTATGTACATAACGGAATTGAAAAATGAACAGCATCATAATCACTACAAGAAATACAACAACAGCCTTGAAGTGGACAGGCTACAACCATAATAACAAAATCAGCAAAGTCCTCAAATCCCACAGGATCTCGTGAAGTGCCCCAAAACAATCCTTGTATATAACCATAATTTTAATCGAACCACAGTTCATCAAACTTCCTCATCCTATTTCATTTTGGTTCGTAGACTTCATTCAGACTTCATTCAAGCATCACATAATTTGTAAATGGATGCCTTTTGTAATTACAATAAACCATGGCAAGTTTACATTATACAATAATTCGCACATTGCTATCAACTTCATAACTTCATATGGACAGACTGTAACTTCAAGCGAATAGGTGAGTCCAATACTTCCTCCATACTTGCATAGCAAATGACCAATCAAAACCCATGCCCAAACAAAAGAGCACGAAACAGTGCTTCCATCAAATTCTAAGTAAGCAATGCTTTCACGATAATGCATAGGATTCAATGCAACAGTGGATAGTAGGTGGTAGACGAAAGCAGGTTGACAGCCTGAGGGTTTGGCCCAAAAAGAGCATGAAAAGTTTACTCACCACCTAATATTCCACATTAATACTCACAGAGTCACGATTATGCGCAGGTGTATTAGCCACGAAGACCAACAATCTTAACATATAGGCAGAGTGTCCAAAAAAACCCACATGCCAGAGGCAGAGAGAACCCATTTTCGAACAGGGAAGAAACCCCAAAACAAGGGACCATAGGAAAAGTAGGCCTGAAAGTATCCCTCAACCACATTCTTTATAGAAAAATTGTGAATAGCTACACCAGTAAAAGACACCTACGACTCTTATGATGCCAATAATCTCAAAACAACCACCACAGGAAACCAAAACTTGAAAATCAATCCAACACACATTATGAATTCATTTTAACAGTTTTGGAAATACATAGACCATGAGAAAACAAGAGCTAACTATTGACTTAAAGAGCAGAGTGAATGTTCATGGATGGCAGAGAAAGAATACCCGATACCTGTGTAAAAGATCTCTTAAGGAGAAAAGACCAGCTTGTATACCTTCTCCACGACTGAGCAACTCGGAGCAACAACAACCAACAGAGTGAAATGCAAGAATGATTAGGTTGGCGGGCCCGAGGTGAGTTTGAGTGACGTGCATTTACTGCACATCGCTTCTCCCTTCACATTTCATTCATGGCTAGTACGAGCCAAGTCCACTCTTAACATTCAAGTCGATTAATGCAGCCAACTATACCAAAGTTTCCATACGTTGTCATTTATCAATGTGCCAACCCTTGTCACTACCTCATTTCACATAGAACAATTTTCTAGGGATACAACTAATCTTGCAATTAAACCAATGCACACAACAATTGTTTATAAACTGCAATGTGACATAACTCAAATATTTTGTTGTGGATAACATATTCTAACATGGCTCCCAATTCAAACAATGCATATACCCTTGTGGTATGAAGTCACCATATCACACATATAACTTAAGCATGGAGTTTAGGTCATGTCTAAAAGTAAATGTAACATAATAATACTTGTGAGTGTTACATAAAACAAGACCATTCCCTTTTAAATCATATCGCCCTTATCATCTTATTGGATTAATCATTCCGACAGATATTTTAAATGCAAATAAATTGTAGGGCTCATCTCAGCCAACTCATAAGCATGTAAAGTATAATTGTTGTTTATCCGTCATAGTCACACAAGTTTCACTAGGGGTCCCACCTATTAGTATATTATTAACTATAGTTAAATAATAAGTCATAAGGTGTTTGCAACCATTTGCAATCAAGTACCCTATGTTGCATTTTTTATCGTCAACAAGAGTGTTTTGTTGTTTTGTTGGGCATGTATCATTAGTCTTTAATTATTTAAAGATTAATATTGGAAGGCAAAATTTTCTATGTTTCAAACTATTTTAAAGTTTTAAGATAATGAAAGAAAGAATAAAGGAAAACTAAACTAAACGGTTAAGTAATGTATCTTTGATAAATACTACTTAGCTTTTAATAGAAGAATTGATTGGCGAATATGTGTCTAAACCAAGGTAAAATTTAAACAAAAAAAAATACTTCATTTCTATTTGTTTTTAAAGAATAATAAAATTTAAGAACAAGTCTTCTTAATACTCACAGTATACTGGAAGAATTTTGTTACTTTAGAGATACCTTTTTGCAGTTAATGATGATAGTTGTTGCACTAAATCATCATAGTAATGGTAGTAGACACATTCGAGAGAAATTTAAAAGCATGAAAATAACATCAAGAAAATGAACATATAGTATGAAACATAAAAGTTTGAATCTTCAAAACTTCTAGAATTGTAAGCTCTGTAGTCAGACCTCCAAAAAGATGCTTTACATTGAGTTCTCATTCAGATTTATACAAGTCACCGAAAATGGTTATTCAATCCTACTTCCTAGCCATTTGATTTACAAAAGATCTTTGACTTTCTAAAATAGAAAGATCAAATGACAGTTGTTGCAATCCTTGGATTTCTTCAACTATATCTAATGAGTCATCCTACCAACAGCTCGAGAAGAAGATTCCAAGTTTCATTAGATGGGTAATTGAGTGATCTCATGTGCATGTATGTGATATCCAACTCGATGCACTTCTCATATGTAAGGATTTGAGAACATTTTTTTTTTGCCAAAGGAGATGAAAGTCATCCATAAGTAAATCTACAATAACCTGACCTCTTAATTTTTTAGCCATGCCTTGAAATTTTGACTCACTTTCTCTAGCTATTAACAAACTTTTTCTATACTCTTCAAATGACAAGAATTTCCCTTTGTCACTCCAATTTGAAGGCGATCCTATTTTTACCATCTTTTCAAACCTGTTGGTGAATAAGTCGATGTCTCTTTTCACACTGATGCATTTATTCCAAGCTATCTACAACAGATTTATTTTTGTAAATATCTTTTTAGCTTCCATCACCATAGAAGTTGTGTCTTTTATACCTTTGCTTATAAGCACTTCACTGGAATTGGAATTTAGGAACTCAATGATTCAAGTAGCAACTTGAGGTCTTGTTCATAATTCTTTAAATGTTTTTCTTTAAGGTATCATCAACTTCATCTATCAATAGAACCACATCATCAATAATCTTGAAATAATCCCATATTTTACTAAACTTCATTAATAATCCCATCCCAAATGATATGTCTGGCCCCTATCAAGTATGGCTTTCCAGACAATTTATCCTTCATTTGATCTATGTATGTTTGCAACTTTGTATATATTCTGCAATATCTTTGTCTTTGTCCTTGATTTTTTCATTTTGTGTTGCAATGGTTTTCTTCAGTTTACCAATTTCAGCACCTTTCAGATTTAAATTTTCCAATGCCTTTGACAGTCATGTTGTTGGATCAAATGATTATGCTGACTGTAAAAAATGATATCCTCCCTTCAAATTTTCAATCGGCTTGGCATATAAATCAATTTGTTCTTCCATCTGCACCATTTTCTTCAAAAGTTGATATTTTTCTCCCTTGATTGCTTGTAATTTTGAGGTTTGTACATGGTCAATTCCTGGGATGTTATGTTTTTTCTTCAATACTTGGATATCTTTGTATTTTGTTTTTATTAGAGCTTGTACAGATGCTTCATCTCTTGGGTTTACTCCTAGGTCTGTTATCCATTGTTCCAACTCCTCCACCCTTATTTGCCTGGTTCTAGTGGCTAAATTTTCATTTTTTAATTGGGTCCTGAGCTTCTCATTTATAACTTGAAGTTTCTTGATTCCCAAATTAACTATCATAACATCCCTATTTATCATTTATGCAATTTGTCTATGCAAGTCAAATTTATCCAATGGATGGACTGCATTAAGATCAATGGAAATGTTTTTCACCTTCTTCTGCTCCTTCGGCTCCATAATTGCTATATTCAATCTTCATTTCTCATAATCTATAGTTGAGATCTTTCTAGTCTGATATGCATCATGGTCGTAGACTTTGGGAATCATACTCTTTTTAATACTTGCACCTGCTTTTCTGATTTCCAGAACTTATGGACCTGGTCTATTTGCTTTGATTGATCAATAGTCCCTAACTCTGTTTCACTTTTACTCCCTACACTCTTGAGATTTTTTGATGATGTTATTTCTACAGTCACAGCAGGGCCCTTTTTCTTTGGCATTATTTCTTCTAGTAACTTTGAATCCTCTTCTTCCTCAAGTGTTTCCAATTTCTACCTTTTGGTTGATCATTTTTCATATGTTCCTGAAATTTCCTTTAGAATTGATCTTGCAGTCTTTCAGTTGTATCTCTTCTCAAATTATTATGGTGTTTGTGTGATTGGAGATTTCACGGACTAATCTGATGCTTTACCATCGACTTGTAAAATGTTTTTTCACATCTTACCAATTGTCCTGATTTGTCAACAGCTCCAATTCAATTTTTGATGATGTTGATAAAGAGTATGTCCATGTGAGATTCTTTTTGAAGAGATTATACCATGAGGGTTATAATTCCATGGTTCTCCCTATTGAAATCCCAAGGCTAAGAGAAACGGTGGTGTTACTTGCAATGTTGATCTGGTATTGACAATGAAAAGACCTATCTCCTTTAATTTGAAACTTGTCTTATATTTATTTGACACAAAATGAATTTCATCTGGGTTCAATCTTTGCCTAACATATTCAAGAGAAAAAAATCGAGTCATCAAGAAAACAAGCAAGAGGAAATGATGAAGTTGACAACCATAAATTCTTATTTCAGTATGATCTTCAAAGATTTACCAGACTCCCACTCTCTTATCTGGACTTAACTGTAATAGTTTTTTGTACTCAGGAAAGATTCTTAGGGGAACTTTACTGTATATGATTTGGTAGGATTTAGACATAAATTGGTCAACATACTGTGAAAATCCAACAGTCATAGATTTCTTCTTAATCATAGAAGTCCAGTGAATGGCTGAAGTTGGGTTACCAATATCGTCTTCAACATTTAATCCTAGATGCATAAAATGAAAGGCTTGTGAAAACAAAAGGAGGTGAACCAGGTAAGACAGGTATCTGAAGCATCTAAGATTTAAATTTAGAGAGTTGATAATGGATTTGATTTGCCAAGATTGGGCATAATTAAATCTAGAGATGGGTTTGGTTGTAATCGGGCAAATTGAAACCATGATTCCTAATACAAACTCATCAATTGTTGAGTCATTGTTTTTTCCCAAAATCGTAGAGATCATAGAGACAATTTTTTGAGAAGTTTCTGGAAACAAATTGGATTGAATAACAACATTATCATTAGGAACATCAAATTTTATGTAGAGATACGATTGTAACAAGGTAACCCTTTCCTCTAGTTTTAGTTCTCTGAAGCATTTGGCAAATATAAACTCATTTAATGCTTCGTTGTCGAGGTTTAATGGCCATCTCATCATTTCAACGATGGATTGAGGAGTTAACTCAATAAGGACATACCCATTTTTGGAAATTATGATTCTCTTAGAGTGAATGTAGTTTGAAGCACACCAGACTACAAATTTTGGGAAATGGTATACCTTGGGTGCTGAAAATTTTGCTAAGTCAGATTCCCATGCATAATATTGATTGACTATATCCCTAAAGTTATGGTTCTCCTTCTAGTGTAACTCAAAAGGATCAAACAACAAGACAAGATCCAAAATATCATTGTCTATGTCGACCGGGTCTTCTTCTACAATATTTATGTTTTCCTTGGTTTTAGATTATTGAGAAGATTACATTCTAGAGCACTGAGAGTGAATAGGTTAGGAATTACCTATAGAGAAGGTTGATTGGGACAAGTCTCGGGTTGGAAGGACGATGGAGAATGGCATCGGGACAGTTTACAGGGTGCTCAAACAAATTTCGCAGAACTTGAACCGTTTACAAATCTCAAAATAAACCAAATGATTTACCATTACCCCTTTTTAAATCGAAAGTGGATACGTGTCATTTTATGATTGGCAACAAGTTAATTAAAATAAAATTTAAATTTAAATTTTACGTTTTCATCTGTTGACATCACGTGGGACACACGTCGGTCTCATGCCGATTACGAGGTGGTCGAGTGTAGTTAAGCTAACTACAGACCGAGGGGGGGGCGCAATCCATGTATGAGCACCATGTCAAAAGTTGTTTAACTCAGGTTGAGTTTTGCAGCCCCTCCCTTATGTTAAACGTCGAGCATGCACACAGGGCGAAATCCATTGTGAACTGTCGATCTGATGGTAGGATGATGTGATTAAATCTACAAGCAACATATTTTTATTAATAAAAACTATATAATAATGAAAAAACTATTAAACGAAACTTAAACTATATTACAAAAGTTTATAATAAACTTTTAATTTATTTAAAAAGAACTTAAAACAAGACAAAATTAATCTAAATAACAAAATATTATAAAAAATGAGATTTTATTATATTGTTTTAAAATTAAACTAATTTCCTCAAATTATTTTTTTTTAATAAACCCTGTCATAAAAATTTGGACCTGTTACAACACTCTTAATAAATTTGAAGGTTGTATTTAATTTAACATATATAGCTAGCCTGATATGCTGACATACAAATTACTATTTGGCGTACACAAATTCAGCAAGGCCTCTTTTTGTTAATATATTATTACTTTCATGCAAAATGCTAATTGAGATAGTCAATTCTTATATTTTCATAAGTAGTCCTTATTCTTTGTTGTTATATTGCTCCCTCTTAAAACATTGTGATTGGTATAAATTTTCATAATATAAACATGTTTTTGTCATCATGTCTTTACATTTTAAACATTTTAAAACATTAAGATGATAAGCTTAAATTTGCATATTATGAATATCTATTATGTTAATATAAAGTTATTTTATAAAACAATGTGGTGGTTTAAATTTTTTCATTATGAAAATAGTAAGATGATATTTATTGCAAATGAGAAAAGGGAAAAAGGATTCTTCAAAAAAAAATATTTGTACAAAATCTATTTATCTATCATTTTACATTAATGGTTTTACAACTTTGAGGCCCCCCAAACAGTTTCTAGAAACTATATAAAATCTTGGAAAAATTGAATACTTTTACAAAATATTGCCAAACATTTTATAATTGACCTTTTAAGAATTAGTAGGATTGAATAAGATTTTTACACTAAAATAAACAGAGATTTTAAACTTTTCTTGATTATCAGATTAAACCAAAACCATGCACCTCAAAACCATTGGCAAAGCTCTAAATATATGCAATGCCTCATAAAACACCCATATATGATAACTATTAGTCATGGTTACCAAGGAAGAAAAACGTTTAATAATAAAATATAAAACAAATTTATAAATCTTTATATAAGAATAACCCAAAACATATAAAATACTTAATATAAAAATATAAAAGAAAAATTATAAATCTATAAAAAAAAATATCAAGAATGAAAATAGTCTCACCCCTCGAGCTTTGAAGCAAGAAGACTTGAGGTTGTAGGTTTCAATTCAACCCACAATATAACAGGAAAAAATTTAGAAGCTAAATTCCCTTCATGGGTTAATTTTCCATGTTTTTTTCCAAAAGGGGATTTATTAATTTCCATTTTCTTCTAAAATAATCCACCCAAATTCTATAAGATTGAAGCATTTTACTTTAAAATTTGTCAAAACTTTCTAGAAGCTATATAATTTTTTTGGTGAATATTTTACAAAAATATCTCCAAACATTTTATAGTTGGCATTTTAAGAAATAATAAGATTCACCAAAGTTTCTACACTATAAGAAACATATGGATCCTTAAAATTTTCCTACAATATATGTAGATTTTAACCTTGTACAATATTCACTGCAAACATATTTTCAATAAAAGAACAGAAAAGATACAATGACAAATACAAACATTACACAGATATTTTTCCCCTGGAAACCCAAACTAGGAAAACCAACGTATTTTATATTCATTCATGGTGATACATTGTTTACAATACAATATACATATAGGAACCAGCGGCATCCAAAACCCTAACCCAATGACTTGGATTAGTCAACAACTCTAATTCCTTAACCAAAAATAGAAAACCATCGACAAAAGACCATGTGCCGAAAAACCGTCCAATGGACACGAAAATCGAAACAAGAAGAAAAACAAGGCAAAAATGTGACATGTTTCTCGAGGCAAAAAAAATTCTCTGATTCTTCCTTACTTGGTAGGATTTCTTGTTTAACAACATCATTCATTTCTCTAAATACCACATCTCGACTATACACTATTTTCTTAGTTTCTGAGTTCCACGGCTCAAAACTTTGCCCATTAAACTTTTTAATCTCCATTTTCGAATTGCTCGTCATTTATTTCCACCTGAAAAATCAATACCACAGATCTTCCACTGTAACAAGACTTATCACAATCCCGAGCCAAACCCTTGACCACAAAGGCATCCCCCTGAAGCCAACAAAGCTCTGATACCAAATATAGATTTTAACCTTGTACAATATTTACTGCAAACAGATTTTCAGTAAAAGAACAGAAAAGATACAATGGCAAATACAAACATTACACAGAGATTTTTTCCCTGGAAACCCAAACCAGGAAAACCAGCATATTTTATATTGATTCATAGTGATACATTGTTTATAATACAATATACATATAGGAGTCAACGGTACCCAAAACTCTAACCCAATGACTTGGATTAGTCAACAACCCTAATTCCTTAACCGGAACTAGAAAATCATTAACAAAAAACCATGTGCCGAAAAACCATCCAACAATGGACACTAAAATCGAAGCAACACGAAAAATGAGAGAAAAATGTGACACATTTCTCGAGGCTTTTGCCTCCCTGCACCCTTCCCCCCCTCAAACCCCCCTGCGCGTCCGACACAACACAGACACTACTACTTGTGCCAAGAATATAACACATACCCAACAATATACTCATTTAAGAGTGTAAACATGTTACTTCATATCACTTATGGGATTTGAACCTGGATGAAAAAGTTAACAACCAATCTTCCCAACCACCGAATTAAACCCAATTAACAAATCTATAAAAAAAAATTATAAAAAACTTATGCAAGTGCTTAAGAAACAAATTTATAAATGTATATAAAAACTTTAGCAAACTTGTAAAATTCACAAAATCACATAAACGGTTCTTATTATACAAAAATAACCAAGAAACTCGTAAATTTTCAACGGTTCTTATTAACTATTTAAAGAATTATGCGAAAGTACATAAATAGAATGTTCAACTAGTTTCAAATAAGAGACTCTTATTAATAAGGTCTTATATTAATAGGAGAAATAATAAATAAAAATTAATAGGAGATAAATAAAAAATTTAAATTGGGGGTCCTTGAAACATGTAATTTTAAGGACACCCCAATTAAAATGTCATTTAATAACTATCGATTTTTTGTTATTTCATAAGCGCGAGGCTCTTTAGTATATCCTAGTGGACTTGATTGGAATGGCATCTTGCTTGAGCAAACAATAGTTTAAAGTTATTCTGTTAAATGAAGATGCCATGATCAAGCTAATAATGGCACAGAAAAACCCACACATAAAAGTTGAGAATACAACCAGGATAGAATACAAAATCCTTGCATTGTTTCTCTCCACATGTTTTGACATCAGTAAGCAAGAAATTTACAAGAGAACATGCCGTCTTCATAACAAGTATAACAAAGAAGCATGCACGGAAACTAATCCAGACTTTCAAACGTATATCCATGTTGGCAGAAATTTTGACCATGAATCCATATTATATTTTGAAGATGAACACAATAACCCAGCCACCTATATCTTGAAGATGAGCACAATTACTTAGCCTCCTATATCTTGTAGACTTCATTCAATAATTTGGTAAGCACACTCAGAATCCCGAAGATACAAAAAATTCGGTTCATACAAGCATCTCCAACATTTTCCAACGTACAATGAATGAGAAAAATGACATTTTTACACGTAACTTCGACATGCATTCCATGCAAGCAATGGTACACTCAATTCATGATACAATAAATTAAATAACTTGCAGTCCTTTCTTTGACTGCAAATGTCATAACCCTGAAAAATGAGCTATCATTCCCGGAGATATTGACAAGCCAACATTATAACTTTTCAAGGGCCCAAATAAGTAGTGCAATTCAACAAAACAAAAATTCGCAGAGAAGCTAGAAGAAAATATGGCTTTAGACCAAAATCAGGAATCCATAAAATGGTGGCATTTGTCCAAATGAATCCTTCTAGTGAAATAAAAATAGCCTCCTGAGTGAATATAATCAGACTGCCTTAAACTAGAAAACTCATGCTGCTTTAGCCTTGCGTGAGGGAGGACGACGAAAAATACTAATAAGATCATCCAAACCCTGTTTAGAAAAGTAAGAAGCCACATTAGAAATGATACAAGGCTGACAAAGAACAATATTGTGAAAAACAGGCTGCAAAAATGCAGGAACTTACCCTTGTTGTGATCACCAGGAAAATAAAGAGAACACTCAAATATGTTGCCACCGCCAGCAAGATAACTAAGTCAAAGGTTACACTTGCAACCTGCATTCAAATAGAGCTTACAGGAGTCAATGATAGTTGACAAGTTCTCATAAATGGGGGCAGTCATTGAAAATAATATACGTTTATATTCTCTTAAAAGACCATAACAGAATCATAATATCCCAGGACCAATTAATAATCTGGAATTTAGATCATAATTTCTAGAACTTCTCACCTCCCTGTTTTCATTGTGTCGAAGTGCACAAAAATGTTTAACAGCAATAAATTGACAGGCACACATGCATTGCGCACATATTAACATTCAAATTTAAGGTGACATCCTAATTACATACTGGATTATACTTCTCAACGCTAGCCATTTCAAGTCCAATTCTATGATTTATTCTCAACAAAGGCTAGGCCAGAACCATTTTGGGTCAAGTCATAAAACTAAAATGATTTCCAGTCAAGTAAAATTGGCATGCTAATCTCACAAGCAGGAGTTCCTCCATGCTGCAAAACTTGTTCCCTCAAGGAAAGGCATCCCAACTAATGAAAAATTTATCACAATCCTATTTCATTCAACACTTCCGTGGCAAAACCCATGTTTTTATGGTTAGAATCACCCTGCCAGATTCTATTCATTCAATAGATAGTAAGCATGCATGTAATGCCATATGCTTTAAGAATCAAATCATAATATCTGCAAACATGACCCATACTTCTGCAACTGTAGGAACAAAATGAATGATATAAATAGAAAACCATTACCTGATAGATACTAAGTTTTGCCTGTGTTAAATCATAGAAAGTGAACATGCCATCCATCGATTCATGTTGCACATTGACCTCAACAGTATGATCAGATAATTCCTGTCATTTAAACAGCCTATGTTTGATTATAATGAACAAAATCAATAAAATATCAGAGAATGTTAAATAATTGTTGCCAGCTTAAAAATAATTATCTGTGACTAGTTGTTAACTAACATAACTTAGAAATACACGTAAAGGAAACAAACAAACTCAATTGCAACCTGGATATGATAAATGAGTGGATATGGACAGAACTGTGATTCATGATATGTATCATTCATCAGGTAGAGCTGTTGAGAAAGATATGAAATAAGCTCCAAACATTTCCAATGTTCAATGACAAACATAATGTCATATCAAACAAGTAGGGCATTAAGATGTATTCTGATTTTGGTATAGTTGTGCTATTCTGCAAAGATTGTCACTTGCACTACCCTTAATGTTTTTTGTGGCACAATATGCTATTCTGCAAGAGTTA
>ML796139.1:271525-281719 GCA_009831015.1 Picea engelmannii | reverse complement strand
ATTATGTGTGAAATGGGGCTAAATGCCCCTTTATTTCTCTGCTGGGCACATTTTTTTCCATCTTGCAAGTCCAACACATCAGGACTTGTCTTTAACAGGAGTCCAACTCCATGGGACTTGTTCCCTGCACAAGGACAGATGTCCAACACAAATCCGACTCGATGAAAGGGCAAGTCAGTGCATCAGTGAATCCGATTCGTTGAAGTCATAATATGTAAGTGGGAGGGACATATCAGATATCCTAGTTGGTAAGTTGAATGTAGTAAATCTGCATTCAAGCTCTAGCAAGACAAACAGGATAACAATACTTCTCATCTTAAAAACTGCTGATTGACAAGCATCTAACCCTAACTTCTAATGCCACTGCTGCAATATAAGTAAAAGGCCCCCGCATCTAAAGCTTCCATGCTTTACAGTAAATCACAAATGGTACTTTTAATGTGAAAGGCCATGCGGTTTAAAGCTATGCTGCTTTACAATACTTTCAAATCAGTGAAAATATATGACATTGACAAACTATTAAAGCACAACCAAACGACCAGAAATTGATTACAAATCTAAAACATGTTAATCACAAATCATAATGTATATGCATAGCACCAACAAATGGTTTCATCATGAGAAATGATGGGATAATACAATATCGTAGCCGTGAAATTTACATTTTAGGATAATATCAGAATTTGAATAAATGTGTAAGTAGGTGGCAGGGCATTGACAAATTAGCATTAATGTTTTCAATAAATATGCAAACACACTATGTTGCAACCTATGTGCTATTCAGTTGTGTGAAGTCCACTACATAGAAATCTCAATAACTTCAAAATGCGTGTATAAATATGTATTCAGTGTTTCGTAAATTTGACTCCACAATTTAATAAAAGTATTTTTATTATGCCTTCTCTCTCCACGATATTGTCCCTTCTCTAACAAAACTAACAATGGTATCATAGAAGTCAACTGGGTTGTGGTCAAATGCTTAAATCAAAGCACTTTTAGTAGTCGAATGCATGTTCAAAAACCCCCAAAGACATGTCATTTTCAAGCAGCCCACAAAGTTAAGTAACATGTCTGAGACTGAATGGAAGTCCCCGCAACCTTGATAGCACATGGAACTGGTGCATCTCAACGAACAAGCCCAACTAGCGACCTTGACAGACCATGGACGTGATGCATCTTGTTACCTTTGAAAATGCATGTTATATTTCGCATTTTCATGGGCTTTCTTCTCTCGCCAAGCACAACAGAAGATCCTTGAAGTTTAGTGGCAATTCCAGGTTGCGAGGAGAGACTTGGAAACCATGCTATATTACCATGGTGTTGCATCATTGATGGAGCACCCTACTCATGGATTGAACCCACGACTCCTGGACCACATGGATGGATGATGTGAGTTAGAAGGGAGATTTAGAAAATGAATGCCCAACCTTATTGGAGGCCCAAAGCATAACATGTGGCAAGGAAAGGGGTTGAACGAGAAACACCCTACTTAAAAGGATGCCATGTGGCACTAAAATTGCATTTTTGCATGGTCAAAGGATGACTTTGAACACTCTCTTCGAGGAGGTGGCTAGGACATGCAAAAGGCCAGAAGGGGTGAGAAATAACCATAAGAGATTCCATGTATTTGGAGGTGCATTTCACCTTTGAAAAGATCTTTGGGGTGAAGACACATTATGCAAGGTGTGTTTCACATATATGGAGGCATGTTTCACCTTTTAGGTCCCTTGGGATTGATTACATATTATTTGATGCATTTGTACCTATTTAGAGGCATGTTTTCACCTTTGCGGAGGACTTTAGGGTAAGGACACATTCTTTGAGGATTTTTCTACAGATTTGAAGGCAAGCTCTTTGAATGAGGAAATGCCATGTGGCATTGTTGACATGATCAAACCCTCAAATGAAGCATAAATGCATTCTTTAGGAAAGGTGTTTTGCTTGTGGACATGACAAGTGGCAATATGGACCCATTCAAAGCATTCTATACAATCAAAAGGGAGTGCTCCACCTTAGGAGGACTCCAGGACATTCTAAAAAGAAATAATATATTATTGAAGAAGTTGTTGAAGGAAAGATACAAAAGAAGATCTATTCTCATTTGCTAAAGGCATGGTTGGAACAGAGGGAGTTCCTCTCCAAGCACTTAGTTGAATATCTTTTGGGAGGATTGAAAGAAGGACAAGTGCAAGTCGAGGTTTTCATCTTTTTTCTATTTTTCATGGATTAACTTGATGGCTGGAATTGCTCTTACAAGTTGTTGGTGTGATATTTGAAGAAAGGCAATTTTTCTCCAATAAGAAGACATTAGGGTTGAAGTTTCACCCTCTCTATTTCTTGTTGTAATCATTGTTCATTTAATGCATATTACTGCTGGCATTTCTGCATAATGAGAGACTGCTGCTGTCCCTTTTCTTGTTCATGGTTGCATGTTATACTTGGTTGTTTTGTAAGTGTTGTAAGCTGCGTCTTTGGAAGGGCCCTGTTTTTATTTCTACATACTGAAGAAGATCCATGCAGTTAGTTGGAGCATATTGTTAATAGCCTCACTATGCCTCTTCATCACATTCAAACCCTTTTGTTTATTGGTCTCAACTACATAACCCAATTGGAGAGGCACTACTCTTGGTAAATTCCTCCATCCATTTTATTCCAAATGAAAACATTAAAACAATATTTTCTAGGATTTTCTCACTTATGCCAAAAAAAAAGCAACCCAAACTGAGAGGAAGAGTTGCCAAGGTGGCAATGGGCAACCTTCCAAAGTGTCCCTAGGGTTGCACTTTGTTAAATAACATTGTAACAATTGAAGTGCAGGTTTGGGAGGTAACCAATTGGCATCATTGCCAAGGGCAAAGCACAGTGCCTGAAATTCAGAAGATTGGCTACAAAGATTTGATGAGGGCATTTCATTGAAAATCTCTTTCTCATATGGCGACTCCACAAAGGAACAAAGGCCTATTCCAAAATATTTTGATGTGAATTGTTTATAGAGGTGAGGATATCCAGCAAGGTTTAAAGGCATTGAAAGCCTCACATAGCAACTCCATTGATATGTAAAGGAGGTATGGAGGTCATATGTTTTCAAAATTTCATATCAGTTTTCCATTTTGAAGATTTGGAAATGAAGTAATATGGCATCATTCCAAGAAAAGTTGGATGCCTAAGCACTTGTCCATTAGATTTCTTGAGTGTCTCAAGATATTTGAATGAGCTCCTTGATCCAAAATGGAATGCACACATTGAGAAGTTCCATAGACATATTGATTCAACTACACTACATGTTACATATTTCGTTTAACTTAATTCATATCTCAATGTTGTCCATGAGGATGTCATGATGAAAATGTTTGTACTTACCTTGGAAGATGATACACATACATGGTTTGAAATTCGTAGTCCAAGAGAAATATCTTCATTTTATTCCTAAAGAAAACATTAAAACGATCTTTTCTAGGGTTTCCCCCCTTGTGCCAAAAAAGAACTAACCTAAAGTGAGTGGAAGAGTTGTCGAGGTGACAATGGACAACCTTCCCAAGTGCCCCTAGGGTTGCACTTTGTTAAAGAACACTGTGACATTCGAAGTGCAAGTTTGGGAGGTAACACATCTCAACAAACAAGTCCAAGCGCAAGTCCTAGCTAAATCTAATGGAATAGCTAACTCTTAGTAGCATGATAGCATCTAAGTAAAGGCAAATCCTACGTCATTAACAAAGGGCTATATACCAACCCAAAAAATGGTATTAAACAAAGAACCAAGTTTGAAGGGTTGCTCAAGGAGTGAGAGTCAAAGACCAAGATAGCAGGGTTGCTCAAGGAGAGAGTCTAGTTACAATTGATCATTGTGAGACCACAAAGAGAAAGAAAACACTAGTCAAAGTACATTTCAATGTGTAATTAAAATTAGAAGGCATAAATAATTTTAAGAGTTTAGAGGCATTGTTACCCCCCTAGTTGCCCCAGGCAGGATTGACGATGATCCGCAAAGGTTGAACAAATCATTTGTTCAAAATCAGAGTTCAAAAGTCCAACCGAGTCTTATGACCCCTTCAAATTTTCTTCTTTTTCTTCTTCTTCTTTATGCATGATCCATACCCCCATGGGAGGGTTGTAATAAAATGAGCTAGCATGATGACCTTGTTATGTAAAAGGCTTATCCCCCTAAGACTTAATCATGAGTGCATACTCCAGAGTATGTTTTTTAAATTTTTCACTTGTTAATTATATCTTGTTGTTTAAGCGAGTTATAATTTCTAAGTTTTTTCACACATTACCTCCAAAGTTGGAGTTTGTACTAATGGTTAGGCCTAAGTGTGTGTTGTCTAAGAATAGTGTCTAATGTATATTTCCATGCTAGTCATTATTTTTGAGTCTTATGGACATGCACCAAGTCCCCCTTAGGATTTTTTAATAAGTCATAAAAATTCCAGCAAAATGGGATTTTTACTTCGTAATTGAATGTAATAATAAAAAAGTGGTACTAGGAGATGTTATATGCCTTGGGGGTATTCGTTTTCTAACTCAAAATGCCCCTTATACCCTTCTACCCCCTTTTCGAGAGAAATTATTGACTTATTCTCTTATAAAAGTCAATTTTACTCGAAAAAAGGTGAAAAAAGACAAATAAATCAGCATTCCTATTTTTAAGGAAACATGTTTTTCCTTGTCTTCAGTCTAACTCGCCCTCTCTGCTAGTTAGTGGCACTTGAGGTGAGTTATGAGTGACTTGAGAGGAGTTGAGAAGAGTTAAGTGGGGAGTTGTGTTGAGTGGGAGGAAATCCCAATGAGAGGTGTGCCCTCCCTCTCGAGATATGGCACATTCTCATAGAGGGACGTCAATCCCAAGAGGTCCGCCACCTCTTCTTGGCCATATGTCACACAATCGTTCCATCTAGCTTGGTGTTGTGGTGCCTTACCTCTTGTTTGGTTGAGTAGTGGTCCACTTTTCCTCACAAATGGCACCCATCTCTCTTAGATGACTCGCCCTCTTCCTTGGAAATGGCTCCATCTCTTTGCATAAAAGCAAGTCGGCCTCTCCACTGCTAGCTAATGGGAGTTTGGACTTAGCTTGTTGTTGGTGTACTATTGTAATACTTCTCTTTTGGAATAAAAAGGCTTTGGAGGTCAAGAAGGTGTATTTTACAAGTGTGTGGACGTTCATTGTCATGTGCTCAAATTTGTGAGGTGATGTTGTTTTGATTACTTATATTTCAATTGTTAATGTGGAAAGGACCTCTTAAACTAGTTTGTTTTCTAGATCATTTTTGTCTTTCCTTTACATATGCGGTTAAAGATTTGCATGCTAATTTTGCTTAATTACATGCTATCTAGATTTGATATGTAGGGAGCACCATAATTTAACAATTTGTTGCAAGTGTTTGAAGCTTACATGTCCTCATAGCTTGGAGAGGTGGTTGAGCTAGTTTGCAGTTTCCACAACTTCAAGGATCTAAAGACATAGTCCCTCCTCAATCCACCAGAGGACTGCATTGCCCAAAGGTTCCAAGCTACAAGCTTCTTCTTTTCTCCTTCTCAAAGAAAATCTACATTCCTTTTGTTACTTTATTGCATGCCAATATTTAGATCTGAAATTCCATTCTAAATCTTTAATATCTCACTTTGCATGCAAAGATTAGACTAGATCTATTTTTTCACTGACAAGTTTTCATCCAAGGATTGGATCTAGCATGGGAAATGTTTATCTTTTAGCAAGCTTTTCTTTTCAAATTTTAAAGGCTAAAAGGTAGTTCATTTTCTAAGAGCTTTCATTTACAAATTTGGCAATCTTAGTGCCATTTTGCTTGCTGTTTTAGGACAGCAAACAAAATCACTAAGAAGGCCTGCCTTTAGCATGCTTTCTTGGTCTTTAATTTGCTAACTTTTCATAAGTTTTCTTTGGATACTTTTGCCCAACTTCTAACATCTTTTTTGCAGGTTGTCCCAAAGCATTTTGGGGCATTTTTCTCCATTATAACTTGTTGTTTTTGCAGGTTTAGCGAACAGCCAAGGCGAAACCCTGCCCGTTTTCAAGGAACCAGACCTTCTGGGGCCACCCGAGGCACCTAATTTTCTTCCAAAACTAAATTTCTCTATCATTTATTGTAAGTTTGTGGCCTTGAACTATAAAAGGACCACAAACCTTCTTCCAAAATCAATTGTAAACAACAAAAAAGAGTGGGATAACCCACTAGGCCTGCAATCCCCCCACGGACTGGGGGAAACTGTCTCTTTTGTGGTGTGCCTTGTGTCTTGTGCTTATTTTCTTTTCCGCAAGTTAAAAGTAATCTAAAATAAACCCACACACCGCAAAAAAATTGTCCTTAGATAGATTTCGTTTTTGTAGATTAGATTAGCCTAGATTTCAATTTCTGCTTTTCCTTTCAGTTATTTTAATTTGGCAAATAAACCTTCCCCTCAACATCCCTAGTATGCTCTGGCCCCTTGCGAGCTTTGCTTGACCTGGGGGATCGATCAGAATGGGAATTGGTCAGTGAGAGTAGTTTTAATAGGGAAAACCATTCATTTGCTATTGCTCAATACGAGATCCTATCGGTAGATTGACTGGTGAATTCAAGGGGATACTCATTGAGATTCGTTCTCTCCCCATTGGAACTCCTTGTGATCTCACTGATACCCATTTGGGGGACAGTTGTGAAAGGAAACAAATATTAGATTAGATTTACTTTTTTGTTTCACATTTACAATTTGGCATTCACAAAGTGGATTTGCAACATCAAGCCACTTCATGAATTAAACCACTAATTCAAGCAATAACCCATAATAATAAAATTTGTCAAGAGCACTTGCAATACATACATCTTGCAACAACTTTTACTTTTGGCACTGGTCTATATGTCCATTTTTCTTATTGTCATTTATTTTCAAGTACTAGCATTTACTTTCAATTTATATCATTTATGGTGAAGTGCTTTACTTGTCTAATATCTTTCTCATAAGCAATTATTTTATTGTGTTATATGCTGCTAGAATAAATTGCTCTTGCTTTCATTTCATATTAAATCCTAGAACAATAATTGTGCTTAGCTTTAGTTCAAGCCTTAGATTCTTTTTTAGGGACTACCCCCCTTGGCTTCGCTAGGAGTTAGCCTAGACAGAGGAGTCAAGTGTCAAGTGACAGCTACCCAACTCGAGACTTGCCCCCAAGACCACACCTAGTGGATTGAAGATTTCTTCCACATGACCCGGGGTGTGGATTAGGCAGCAACAAACACCATTGACAGATTTGTAAAGATCAAAGATTTTTAAAGCATTTGAAATCTAAAGGCACAAGTAACATTGAAATAAAGAGTTTTTTCAATCAAGACGAGAAGCAGTGAAGATGATTGTCCAACCTATCATACAATTGGCAATACCCATGAAGATGTGAAGGTGCAGAAGAGGTACCATGTTATATAGTCATCATAATTTCAACCATGGAGGCATGCTTAGGGCAAAGAGGTGTAAAAGGAACTCAAAACATGCCCATGAAGACACAAAGAATGGAGTGCGTGCAATAGATACCCACTACTTCTAGGATAGAGAGGGCACGAATTGTAGAAGGAAAATACAGTAGATAAATCCATTAGATGCCCAATGGTTTCTAAGTCATGAAAGAAGACACACTTACAAACAAGGAAACATGCAACATGCTTGCGGATAGATAACACAATTTAAGACATATGACCAACATTATTTGATATAGACACCCAACATAATGTGATTCCTATTTTGAGTTAGACACCTGAAGGCTGAGACAAAATCCCAACATAACGCAATTCAGACTTTGAGTTTAAAGTCCAGGCATGTCTTTTAATCCAACATTTTGAGAGCTTATCCACAAAGATGCTAGTACTAACAACTAGACCCCTTGTTGACAAAACTAATGGCAATATCTTTCATAAATGTAAACTAAAAACGTACTTACATTTAACGAAAAAGGAATCTAGATAGTTGTAAATGGGACTAAACAAAAACCTAGGAATGAAGAGATTAATTAAATGGGAAACTAAAAGTGCCAATGTAGATAGTTTTCTAATTTTAATTATATGACAGACCCTATTATCATGGAAAACTAGGGCATATAGCTTAGAACTACATAGCACAATAAAGTACACTATTACTATGGAAAACTAGGGCATATAGTTTGGAACTGCAAAGTAGGAGTTGCTCATCTGCTTAATAGAAATGCTTTTAAGACAAAGAATAAAAAGGTTTGCAAGTTTAATAAAGATGATATCACTATTGAAGATTGTGGTGCATGGCTAGAAATATCGTTAATGATTATCTATTTTCAAGTTGAATGGCTAGTTGCCTAAAAGCTAACCAAGAGGTAAAAATTATATATCCTCAATTTTGATGGCTAGTTGCTTAAAACTTAACCACAAGAATTCATGGTCATATCACCAAAACCTCACACAAGAGAAGTCTCATACAAGATCAAATCTTCTCGAAGACAACCTACAGGCAACCCTACTAGAACAAGTTTCTCTGAAGAAGTTTGGAAACCAAGAACAAGGCTATCAAGTGAGACTCATTAGCTCTGATACAATGAAAAATGGTCCATAACCATTGAAATTTTGTAAAAATGATCTTACCACCAAAACTTCACACAAGATAAATCTTCATCAAAATCAAATCTTTCAATAACAACCTACAAGCCACCTCGTAAGGTAAAGTTCCTCCAAAGAAACTTTGGAAAACAAGAACAGTGTTAGGGAGTGAGACTCCTTAGCTATGATACCATGAAAATTGATCCATAACTATTGAGATTTTATAGAGGTGAAGAAAAGGCAGCAAACATCTTCACCAAATGTTTGACAAAGGCAAAGTACAAAATCGAAATCTATGATTGTGATGAGGAAAGTTAACATTAAGGGGAGATATGACATAATTTGACTTTCGTCCTCTTCTTCTTGGTATATTTTATATTGTGCCCTCATCAATATTAGGGAGGGTATTAGGATGAGTAATATTGCCTAGTAGAAACTTATGTGATGTAATGTTTTATGTAAACCTTCACAACACCTTTGGGGAGATGTTTGAAGTCATTATGTCTCCATAGTGGTCCTCTTATGTGGCCCCATCAGAGTATTTTAAGAGGTTAATTATGTCGGCAACTTATGTGATGTAACATACAATGTAAGCCTTCACAACACCTTTGGGGAATTGTTTGAAGTCATTATGCCCCCATAGTGGTCCTCTTATGTGGCCCCTTCGGAGTAATTTAAGAGGTTAATTATGTCAACCTACAATACCTTAATACAATACCTTAATATATTTTAGTGGATGTCTTTAGCCCTTCTCGAGAGACAATGATTCTGCCACCATTTTCGAACATCTCATCCAAGATGTCTCTCATGGACTCCCTTATCCGACCCATTGTTCTCTATGGCTCAAAGATCTAGGGGCCTTCCTTACTAGAGTTTAATTGGGCCTCAGTTGAGAGAGTCCAAACCCTTCTCCTTCGACACATCATTAGATGCAAGAAGACAATTCCTCGTCACATCATCCGAGCAAAGTTTGGGGCTCGGCCCTTCCGACTTGAGATAGTGTTCGGACTACTCTCTTTTCTACAACACATCTGGGGCTTAGCTGGCTTAGCGAAGAGGCGAGACCGGTAACCGTACTTGGCTTACTACTCTTCTGAGACCATTTTCCTCTCTATCCCATTGGGTCAGGCTCGAGGTTGGTTTGCAGGATTTTCAAATCTTTTAGGGTACTTGAGAATTCAAATTGATCGCCTCCCTTCATTTCGGTATTCCTTGGATGTGTTGAATTTTTAATGATTGCTCAAGCACATGTAGTTTCTTTTCAATTTAGCATGAACTTGAACCATAAACAATGCAGCAACACAATAGTTGCAGTAACCAAGATCACGAGAAGAATAACCATTCACAAGACACAAGACTTTATCCTGGGAAAACCCTTCTCAACCAAGGGAAAAACCCAGCAACCCTTTATTATATTGCCAAGAGAAGAACCTTCACACTATAAACCCTGGCGCACACAAGAGGGTGCTCTATGACCAAGAAAGCTAGCGCATAAGAAGAAGTGCACACTAAATTTCAGATCTCCACAATGTGTTATGAGAGAATGAGATACGATCCACAATAGGGCCGACTTGTACAACTCAATAATATAATTAATCTTTTACACAATATTAATTATCTTTACACAGTAGGGCCGACTTGTACC